>JAKIJQ010000319.1:12500-126990 GCA_023373905.1 Rhizoglyphus robini | reverse complement strand
ATGCGAGAGTCAAACTACCAAAGTAGAAAGGGTTGTTTACTATGGAAAACTATCAGCACCCCTGCCATACTTGGCAACCTCGATTGGTGTTTTCCCGTTTGACCAATTGCGGCAACGATTGTCTGCCAGGCGAAGACCGCAAACATGGTGGCCCAAACAGTACCTTCATGCTCAATTGAGCACTCCCAATCGAATACTAACTCACAACATCACTAGTCTCAATGGACACAATTTGCCTCCATTTGGTGCAAATGTTCTGGTTAGTCGGACAGAGTGGAATGGTGAGTGCTCGGCCCTAGATTAAGTGGTGAGCTGGTGAGGTAAAGATGTCCAGGTCAAGCTGCACTCTAGTCAGAGCACCCTGTTAATGGTCACGCCATTCACTCTAATGAGCACACTTTTTGTTGGTGTTGATACGATTCAAAGTGCCAATGTGTTCTTGAATCGTTTCACACAACCAGGTGAATAGTATTCAAGAATATTCGTAATGTGACTCTTGTTGTCCGATTAGTGTGATAAGCAGTACGGTTAGCACGAATCGTCCCCTGACGGGTTAAAGAGTAAGTAGATTGTTTACAGATTATCAAACAGTCTCATCTCGCCCACTCGCGCGGGCATCAATATTTAGGTTGGTTGGCCGTGCTTCTGAACGTTGTCTTTGTGTTGTAGCAATCAGACACAGGCACAGATATAATTGCAAATTGCCAGACAGATTGTAGAATGATATGACACTCACTCTACAAGTAAATAAACGATAGACTCGAGAAATTATTTATTTTATTTACTGCACGATTCATTGAATCATTGATTCATTGAATCATGCGGGAGACCGTTTGCTTTAAAGAAATGTGTTTGAACAATGTGTTTAAAATGAGAGAGTAAGCACTAGACGACCAACTAAACAGCCTCGAGTGTGAGCCCGGGCCTCGAGAAATAATATGAGATCAAACTTTAATAAATGGAAAACAATTATATAAAACAGCTGGACAGTGATCGTCGGTAGTCTCAATATGCATCATATGTAATCAATGGCTTCACACAAAACATTCAGAATGCTTTTTCGGTCCATCTGCCTCTTATACGGTCTCACTCTGTCCATTCTGGAAACCGAACATTTCGAAAACGAAGATGTGACGCAACTTGGGACACTCGTTGTCACATATTCACTAATATGAGCTATAGCTGTCCCTCTTTTTCTATCAGCATCTGGGTACAAGAGATGATGGGCATGATAGGATGAGATTGAGATTAAACAATTGGTGAGAGTATGAGAGACTAGAGACAAAGAAGACACTACTTGACGCCTTCAATCGATGCTTGTTGAGGAATGCAACATAGTTGTTACCACCTTTTAGAGAGAGAGGGAGAGAGAGAGAGAGAGAGAGAGAGAGATTGGGTGTTTGGTGTTTGATGCTATCGGGAGAGGTTTGGTCCACTAACAACACTGTTGATGATTGTGATGAGTAGAGGCAATGTGTTCCAGCACATTAAATTTCTACACTTGTTAAGTCATTCAGCCACTGTTAGCTAGTGACCAATCACGCAACCATAAATACAGAACAGTGTGTCGATATTTGAATCACTCAATTAAGATTATATATATCATGTACACACCGTGTAGTGAACACACTCACCACAATAAGTTTGTGCCCAATGCATTCGGTCAAGTCAACGATACATAAGATCAATCATCACTTTGATAAATAATAAAAATAAAAAATAAAAACACAAATCAGTGATCAGTAACAATAATAAAAACAACCATAAAAGAAACGATATATTAAAAAATTTTAATCAGTTGACAAGTGTTGGCATGAGTCACACTCACTCACATTCCTCATCACAACTTCTAATGCCACTCAAAGTCCTCCGTCCAAAATTAGACTCAACCAGTACCCACTCCATCCATTTGATATCTTGTTTCCTGATGAAAATGTGCCACAACATGGGACACTGCGTAAAGTTTGAACCATTTGGCGCTCTTCAGGAATTTAATTTCAAGAACTTGTATGTTCCAAGCCAAGCCCCAGTGGCGTGATTCAAAATCCGAATATTTGTTTCCATTGACAATGAGCGTCAACATCTTCACAGAAGTGAGTTGGTGATTTTGGGCCAGGGAGGAGTGCACCACACTTTGAGTGTAATCCGTCTCGATGACCATGTCAGAATCCAATTGCATCAGTTGGTCAAGAACTTTGAACAAAATGTTCTTGATTGTGACATTTAGAGTGACAATGTTGAACAGAGAATAAAACAGAAAAACAATATTATTCTGCCCTCAAGCGAAGAGCATTTAATTTTGAACAATTCATCGCAAATTCACCGTTTAGGGATAGAATGGTGAGCCTCTTTGATCAGTCTTGCCATATACGGATTCATGAATAAATCGAAAGCATTACGGTACGAAGACTTTCTAACCTAGCATGAGGCTAATCCAGTATGTTTTCGAGAGGATGTGCTGCTGGTGTGATTTCCATGCACGACAGACACGAGATTTTCCATTTGAAATAGATCTTTCGTTGGCATGAAAGAAAAAATCTTTCTTTTGGAACATCGGGCAGAGCATTGATATGCCGGGACAGGGTCGTGCAGTAAAACCCTTGTGCCCTGATGCGAGACGATTCGTGCACCCTGATTGTATAGAAAAACCAACATCTAACGTCCACTCGCTGGCCTTGCGCCACTCTCGACGGCCATGCGCCCCTGGTTCTTACACCATTTCCGCACGCATTATTTTTGCACTTACTGCCCGACCCTGGTCGTTGATTGTCTCGGTGATTGAATTCGGCTACATTAAAAAATAGAAAATTGCCGTTACAGCGGTAATTTTCTCTCATTACCTCTCATTGGTTTATTGAACAGTTTGAGTTTATACATACAACTTGTTCCATTCGGTACTGTTACGTATCCATCGAACTACAGCGTGTGTTCCGCCGCAGCCACACCACCGCCACACCTCCCTCCCAATTTCCGTGGTCGTCCACGACCACGAAATTCGGCGGCGTACATACGTAATCCGCTTTACGTGGTTGAGGTGGATCCACTTGTCTTTCCCGTTACGATCCACCAGCTTTGCTCGGGGTCTTTCCACACTGGCCACTCGATATGGTCCCTGCCAACGTTTGTTCAGTTTCTTTGATTTCCCTCTGCCTTGCTCTTGCGTGCCACAGGACAAGTTCGCCCGCCACAATATCAGCAATTCTCTTCTTTCGGTCATATACTTTCTTGTGTGTTCGGCCGTAGCCACACCACCACCATACTACTCATTTTTTTCTCTAAATTTTGAGCATAGACATGACCCAATTGGATGCATTTTTTGGAAAAAGTTTGCCGCTTTATAACTCGGCTCCCTTACAACATAGAAAATTATCGATTTTACAGTAATTTTCTACTCATTTTTCTCTAAATTTTGAGCATAGACATGACCCAATTGGATGCATTTTTTGGAAAAAGTTTGAACCCTCATAACTCGGCTCCTATACAACATAGAAAATTATCGATTTTACAGTAATTTTCTACTCATTTTTCTCTAAATTTTGCGCACCGACTTGACCCAATTGGATGCATTTTTTGGAAAAAGTTTGAACCCTCATAACTCGGCTCCTTTACAACATAGAAAATTATCGATTTTACAGTAATTTTCTACTCATTTTTCTCTAAATTTTGAGCATAGACATGACCCATTTGGATGCATTTTTTTGGAAAAAGTTTGCCGCTTTATAACTCGGCTCCCTTACAACATAGAAAATTATCGATTGGACAGTAATTTTCTACTCATTTTTCTCTAAATTTTGAGCATAGACATGACCCAATTGGATGCATTTTTTGGAAAAAGTTTGCCGCTTTATAACTCGGCTCCCTTACAACATAGAAAATTATCGATTGGACAGTAATTTTCTACTCATTTTTCTCTAAATTTTGAGCATAGACATGACCCATTTGGATGCATTTTTTGGAAAAAAGTTTGCCGCTTTATAACTCGGCTCCCTTACAACATAGAAAATTATCGATTGGACAGTAATTTTCTACTCATTTTTCTCTAAATTTTGAGCATAGACATGACCCAATTTGATGCATTTTTTGGAAAAAGTTTGAACCCTCATAACTCGGCTCCTATACAACATAGAAAATTATCGATTTTACAGTAATTTTCTACTCATTTTTCTCTAAATTTTGAGCATAGACATGACCCATTTGGATGCATTTTTTGGAAAAAGTTTGCCGCTTTATAACTCGGCTCCCTTACAACATAGAAAATTATCGATTTTACAGTAATTTTCTACTCATTTTTCTCTAAATTTTGAGCATAGACATGACCCAATTGGATGCATTTTTTGGAAAAAAGTTTGCCGCTTTATAACTCGGCTCCCTTTACAACATAGAAAATTATCGATTGGACAGTAATTTTCTACTCATTTTTCTCTAAATTTTGAGCATAGACATGACCCAATTGGATGCATTTTTTGGAAAAAGTTTGCCGCTTTATAACTCGGCTCCCTTACAACATAGAAAATTATCGATTGGACAGTAATTTTCTACTCATTTTTCTCTAAATTTTGCGCACCGACTTGACCCAATTGGATGCATTTTTTGGAAAAAGTTTGAACCCTCATAACTCGGCTCCTTTACAACATAGAAAATTATCGATTTTACAGTAATTTTCTACTCATTTTTCTCTAAATTTTGAGCATAGACATGACCCAATTGGATGCATTTTTTGGAAAAAGTTTGCCGCTTTATAACTCGGCTCCTTTACAACATAGAAAATTATCGATTTTACAGTAATTTTCTACTCATTTTTCTCTAAATTTTGAGCATAGACATGACCCAATTGGATGCATTTTTTTGGAAAAAGTTTGAACCCTCATAACTCGGCTCCTATACAACATAGAAAATTATCGATTTTACAGTAATTTTCTACTCATTTTTCTCTAAATTTTGCGCACCGATTTGACCCAATTTGATGCATTTTTTGGAAAAAGTTTGAACCCTCATAACTCGGCTCCTATACAACATAGAAAATTATCGATTTAACAGTAATTTTCTACTCATTTTTCTCTAAATTTTGAGCATAGACATGACCCAATTGGATGCATTTTTTGGAAAAAAATTTGCCGCTTTATAACTCGGCTCCTTTACAACATAGAAAATTATCGATTTTACAGTAATTTTCTACTCATTTTTCTCTAAATTTTGAGCATAGACATGACCCAATTGGATGCATTTTTTGGAAAAAGTTTGCCGCCTTATAACTCGGCTCCCTTACAACATAGAAAATTATCGATTTTACAGTAATTTTCTACTCATTTTTCTCTAAATTTTGAGCATAGACATGACTCAATTGGATGCATTTTTTGGAAAAATGTTTGCCGCTTTATAACTCGGCTCCTTTACAACATAGAAAATTATCGATTAGACAGTAATTTTCTACTCATTTTTCTCTAAATTTTGAGCATAGACATGACCCAATTGGATGCATTTTTTGGAAAAAGTTTGCCGCTTTATAACTCGGCTCCTATACAACATAGAAAATTATCGATTTTACAGTAATTTTCTACTCATTTTTCTCTAAATTTTGAGCATAGACATGACCCAATTGGATGCATTTTTTGGAAAAAGTTTGAACCCTCATAACTCGGCTCCCTTACAACATAGAAAATTATCGATTTTGACAGTAATTTTCTACTCATTTTTCTCTAAAATTTGAGCATAGACATGACCCAATTGGATGCATTTTTCGGAAAAAGTTTGCGGCCTTATAACTCGCCTCCCTTACAACATAGAAAATTATCGATTTGACAGTAATTTTCTACTCATTTTTCTCTAAATTTTGCGCATAGACATGACCCAATTGGATGCATTTTTTGGAAAATGTTTGCCGCCTATAACTCGGCTCCCTTTACAACATAGAAAATTGCCGTTTTGACAGTAATTTTCTACTCATTTTTCTCTAAATTTTGAGCATAGACATGACTCAATTGGATGCATTTTTTGGAAAATGTTTGAACCTTCATAACTCGGCTGCCTTACAACATAGAAAATTATCGATTTTACAGTAATTTTCTACTCATTTTTCTCTAAATTTTGAGCATAGACATGACCCAATTGGATGCATTTTTTGGAAAAAAGTTTGCCGCTTTATAACTCGGCTCCTTTACAACATAGAAAATTTCCGTTTAGACAGTAATTTTCTACACATTTTTCTCTAAATTTTGAGCATAGACATGACCCAATTGGATGCATTTTTCGGAAAAAGTTTGTCGCCTTATAACTCGGCTCCCTTACAACATAGAAAATTATCGATTTTACAGTAATTTTCTACTCATTTTTCTCTAAAATTTGAGCATAGACATGACCCAATTGGATGCATTTTTCGGAAAAAGTTTGCGGCCTTATAACTCGGCCCCTATACAACATAGAAAATTATCGATTAGACAGTAATTTTCTACTCATTTTTCTCTAAATTTTGAGCATAGACATGACCCAATTGGATGCATTTTTTGGAAAAAGTTTGAACCCTCATAACTCGGCTCCTATACAACATAGAAAATTATCGATTTTACAGTAATTTTCTACTCATTTTTCTCTAAATTTTGAGCATAGACATGACCCAATTGGATGCATTTTTTGGAAAAAGTTTGCCGCCTTATAACTCGGCTCCCTTACAACATAGAAAATTATCGATTTGACAGTAATTTTCTACTCATTTTTCTCTAAATTTTGAGCATAGACATGACCCAATTGGGATGCATTTTTTGGAAAAAGTTTGCCGCTTTATAACTCGGCTCCCTTACAACATAGAAAATTATCGATTGGACAGTAATTTTCTACTCATTTTTCTCTAAATTTTGAGCATAGACATGACCCATTTGGATGCATTTTTTGGAAAAAAGTTTGCCGCTTTATAACTCGGCTCCCTTACAACATAGAAAATTATCGATTGGACAGTAATTTTCTACTCATTTTTCTCTAAATTTTGAGCATAGACATGACCCAATTTGATGCATTTTTTTGGAAAAAGTTTGAACCCTCATAACTCGGCTCCTTTACAACATAGAAAATTATCGATTTTACAGTAATTTTCTACTCATTTTTCTCTAAATTTTGAGCATAGACATGACCCAATTGGATGCATTTTTTGGAAAAAATTTGCCGCTTTATAACTCGGCTCCTTTACAACATAGAAAATTATCGATTTTACAGTAATTTTCTACGCATTTTTCTCTAAATTTTGAGCATAGACATGACCCAATTGGATGCATTTTTTTGGAAAATGTTTGCCGCCTTGTAACTCGGCTCCTTTACAACATAGAAAATTATCGATTTTGACAGTAATTTTCTACTCATTTTTCTCTAAATTTTGAGCATAGACATGACCCAATTAGATGCATTTTTTGGAAAAAGTTTGAACCCTCATAACTCGGCTCCTATACAACATAGAAAATTATCGATTTTACAGTAATTTTCTACTCATTTTTCTCTAAATTTTGCGCACCGATTTGACCCAATTTGATGCATTTTTTGGAAAAAGTTTGAACCCTTATAACTCGGCTCCTTTACAACATAGAAAATTATCGATTTTACAGTAATTTTCTACTCATTTTTCTCTAAATTTTGAGCATAGACATGACCCAATTGGATGCATTTTTTGGAAAAAGTTTGCCGCTTTATAACTCGGCTCCTTTACAACATAGAAAATTATCGATTTTACAGTAATTTTCTACTCATTTTTCTCTAAATTTTGCGCACCGACTTGACCCAATTGGATGCATTTTTTGGAAAAAATTTGCCGCTTTATAACTCGGCTCCTTTACAACATAGAAAATTATCGATTGGACAGTAATTTTCTACTCATTTTTCTCTAAATTTTGAGCATAGACATGACCCATTTGGATGCATTTTTTAGAAAAAAGTTTGCCGCTTTATAACTCGGCTCCCTTACAACATAGAAAATTATCGATTTGACAGTAATTTTCTACTCATTTTTCTCTAAATTTTGAGCATAGACATGACCCAATTTGATGCATTTTTTGGAAAAAGTTTGAACCCTCATAACTCGGCTCCTATACAACATAGAAAATTATCGATTTTACAGTAATTTTCTACTCATTTTTCTCTAAATTTTGAGCATAGACATGACCCAATTGGATGCATTTTTTGGAAAAAGTTTGCCGCTTTATAACTCGGCTCCCTTACAACATAGAAAATTATCGATTGGACAGTAATTTTCTACTCATTTTTCTCTAAATTTTGAGCATAGACATGACCCAATTGGATGCATTTTTTGGAAAAAGTTTGCCGCTTTATAACTCGGCTCCCTTACAACATAGAAAATTATCGATTGGACAGTAATTTTCTACTCATTTTTCTCTAAATTTTGCGCACCGACTTGACCCAATTTGTATGCATTTTTGTGGAAAAAGTTTGAACCCTCATAACTCGGCTCCTTTACAACATAGAAAATTATCGATTTTACAGTAATTTTCTACTCATTTTTCTCTAAATTTTGAGCATAGACATGACCCAATTGGATGCATTTTTTTGGAAAAAAGTTTGCTGCTTTATAACTCGGCTCCTTTACAACATAGAAAATTATCGATTGGACAGTAATTTTCTACTCATTTTTCTCTAAATTTTGAGCATAGACATGACCCAATTGGATGCATTTTTTGGAAAAAGTTTGAACCCTCATAACTCGGCTCCCTATACAACATAGAAAATTATCAATTTTACAGTAATTTTCTACTCATTTTTCTCTAAATTTTGCGCACCGACTTGACCCAATTGGATGCATTTTTTGGAAAAAGTTTGACCCCTTATAACTCGGCTCCTTTACAACATAGAAAATTATCGATTTTACAGTAATTTTCTACTCATTTTTCTCTAAATTTTGAGCATAGACATGACCCAATTGGATGCATTTTTTGGAAAAAGTTTGCCGCTTTATAACTCGGCTCCTTTACAACATAGAAAATTATCGATTTTACAGTAATTTTCTACGCATTTTTCTCTAAATTTTGAGCATAAACATGACCCAATTGGATGCATTTTTTGGAAAAAGTTTGCCGCTTTATAACTCGGCTCCCTTTACAACATAGAAAATTATCGATTTGACAGTAATTTTCTACTCATTTTTCTCTAAATTTTGAGCATAGACATGACCCAATTGGATGCATTTTTTTGGAAAAAAGTTTGCCGCTTTATAACTCGGCTCCCTTACAACATAGAAAATTATCGATTTTGACAGTAATTTTCTACGCATTTTTCTCTAAATTTTGAGCATAGACATGACCCAATTGGATGCATTTTTTGGGAAAAAGTTTGCCGCTTTATAACTCGGCTCCCTTACAACATAGAAAATTATCGATTGGACAGTAATTTTCTACTCATTTTTCTCTAAATTTTGCGCACCGACTTGACCCAATTGGATGCATTTTTTGGAAAAAGTTTGAACCCTCATAACTCGGCTCCCTTACAACATAGAAAATTATCGATTTTACAGTAATTTTCTACTCATTTTTCTCTAAATTTTGCGCACCGACTTGACCCAATTGGATGCATTTTTTTGGAAAAAAATTTGCCGCTTTATAACTCGGCTCCCTTACAACATAGAAAATTATCGATTGGACAGTAATTTTCTACTCATTTTTCTCTAAATTTAGAGCATAGACATGACCCATTTGGATGAATTTTTTTGGAAAAAATTTGCCGCTTTATAACTCGGCTCCTTTACAACATAGAAAATTATCGATTTTACAGTAATTTTCTACTCATTTTTCTCTAAATTTTGCGCACCGACTTGACCCAATTGGATGCATTTTTTGGAAAAAGTTTGAACCCTCATAACTCGGCTCCTATACAACATAGAAAATTATCGATTTTACAGTAATTTTCTACTCATTTTTCTCTAAATTTTGCGCACCGACTTGACCCAATTGGATGCATTTTTTGGAAAAAGTTTGAACCCTTATAACTCGGCTCCCTTACAACATAGAAAATTATCGATTTTACAGTAATTTTCTACTCATTTTTCTCTAAATTTTGAGCATAGACATGACCCAATTGGATGCATTTTTTGGAAAAAATTTGCCGCTTTATAACTCGGCTCCTTTACAACATAGAAAATTATCGATTTTACAGTAATTTTCTACGCATTTTTCTCTAAATTTTGAGCATAGACATGACCCATTTGGATGCATTTTTTGGAAAAAGTTTGCCGCTTTATAACTCGGCTCCCTTACAACATAGAAAATTATCGATTTGACAGTAATTTTCTACTCATTTTTCTCTAAATTTTGAGCATAGACTTGACCCAATTGGATGCATTTTTTGGAAAAAGTTTGAACCCTCATAACTCGGCTCCCTTACAACATAGAAAATTATCGATTTTACAGTAATTTTCTACTCATTTTTCTCTAAATTTTGAGCATAGACATGACCCAATTGGATGCATTTTTTTGGAAAAAGTTTGCCGCCTTATAACTCGGCTCCCTTACAACATAGAAAATTATTGATTTTACAGTAATTTTCTATTGTGGCGGAGGTGTGACCACCGCCTGTCGATAGGTGGCGTCGCTAGTCAAGCTTCGAGATGATTCTAGTCAGAGTGCGCATGCGCACTCAACTGTAACCTACTGTGATATGTGACCGTTGTAAATAAAGTCAGTTATGCTTTGGTTGCCCAACGATACGTCACGCGTACCGTAATTGGTGGCAGCGGTTTTTAACGAAACCTACGTTTCTAAGATTGCGATTTTGTTTTGTTTTGTCAAGATAAGAGCGTGAGATTGTGTATTTGTTTTGAAGAATTTTTCAAGCTTTGTTTCGGGAAGTTATTGGTTCGAGATGTCCAAAAAGGATAGAGTGAAGGATTTGGCTACGTGGGAGAAGATGCTGAGTAGTGCTTTAGAAGCGGAATATTATGGTGATATGGCTAAAAACACCCTCGAGAAGTACGTTTCTGGAATTTCGAAGTTGCCTACTGAGGTGGACCGTGAAGAATATGACACCAAAGCCGCATTCTTTATGCTGAGATTGGCTCAATTGGAGGAGAAGAATAAGCCTGTGGTACAGAAGAAGGTGGAACCGACGAAGAGTGATTTGCCGAAGGAGCTACCACTGAACCATGATGGGAAGGTAGAGACTTTCAATTCATTCTGGTCTCGGTTCAAACGACGAGTGCTATCACGTGCGGACCTGGATGACGATACTAAATTGGATCGATTATGCGGTGCGGTGGCTGCGGAAGACTGCAACGTCGTTGGTGGTTGGGCTTTGGGAAAGGCTGAACATTACTTGGAAGAGAAGTATCAATCGGCCCGGGCAATCCGTGAATACTTGGCAAAGAAGTTCGGAGGAGTGACTATGCGAGACGAGGATGACATGATTGGGTTGGGGAAAGTGAAAGAAGCCGTGACGGTTGCACTGGGAGTTGTCAAGACGTGCCACAATCAGGACGTCCAGGCTGAACTTTTCGATCGGGCGTAAAACTGTCTCCCAAAGGCGGTGAGACTGGAGTTTTGGAAACAATTCGACGATAAGAAGGATGCTGACAACTTGTTGAAGTTTGTAACCAAAATGGTGTAAATGCTGGCAGCGGACCAACTATCATCAAACGACAATCGTTCGGAGGGCCGGATGATGGCGAAGCGCCCAGGACAAGTGGCCCGCTGCTACTACTACAAATCGGACGAGCCGAAGCCGCACATTGCTCGAGAGTGTCCAAGCCTTGTTAATGTTGAGTGTCACAATTGTAAGCAAAAGGGCCATTTGGCCAGATTCTGTAGAAATAAACTGAATAAGAAGTACCCCCTGTCTAATGATTCGTACCGAACCGGGTGTTGGCCGAGAAGATTGGTGCTATTAATGAGGTTGAGGGGTGCGATAACCGTCCACGGGTCAAAGTGAATATTCGTGACCTCGAAATAACCGGAATAGTCGATTCTGGGTCGATCATTACTATTTTTCCGTCGGAGCTGGCCAAGGCAGAAGCGCCGTTGAAGAGCTTTGGGATGGCTGATGGTTCGACTGCGATGTGGGTGAGAGGACCACAGGACATCGAATTCTGTATTGACGGAGTGAAGTTCACTTTCCCAGTGTTCACTCAAAATACTAAAGATGCGATCATCGGAGCGGATTTTCTGGAGAAGTTCGAAGCGATGATCTCGATGAAGGATGGTTCGGTTAAGTTTGGAATTGTTCCCGAAGAGGTCACCAAACAGGAACCAAGGCTAGCGGAGAGATGTCAAGCGATTGTGGATGAGGAGTTTGGAGATTTGATGGAAGGCCTTGGGAAGACGGATCTGGTGACACATGCTATTGAGACGAATGAACATAGGCCCATTGCTATCCGTAACCGCCGAATTCCAGTGCACTTCATGGAAGAGCTGGCGAAACATGTTAAGGAGTTGTTGGAGGAGGACGTCATCGAGGAATCGGAGAGCGAGTGGCTGTTTCCGCTGGTGAACGTGAAGAAGGATGACGGCTCAATTCGGTTGGCGATTGATTTTCGTGAATTGAACGAAATCACGAAGAAAGACTTATACCCGATGCCGAGGATTGATGAGCTGTTGGAAGATGTTGGGAAAGCGAAGTTTTTCTCTCGACTGGATTTGAGAAAAGGTTTTTATCAAATTATGATGCGTGACGAGGATAAAGAGAAGACAGCGTTTGCATTCAGGGGGAGGCTGTATCAATTCAGGCGTCTTCCCTTTGGATTGACCAACGCTCCGCGCACATTTCAAAGACTAATGAAGAAGATTCTGGGAGATCTGCCGTTCGTGGTGTGTTACTTGGACGATGTACTGATTTTCTCCCAATCTGAAGAGGAACATTTGGAACACATGAGGATTGTGCTCGAACGGTTGAGGGCGGCCAACCTCAAACTCAACAAAGACAAGTGCGAGTTTGGGAAGGAAGAGATTGAATTTTTGGGATTCAAGATTCGCGACGGTACCAAAGCACCTAGCGATGATAAGGCAGTGATTTTCGCTAAGTTCCCGACTCCGACATCGAAGCGATTGCTGAGAGGATTTTTGGGACTTGCTAACTTTCTTCGTGAGATGGTTCCAGATTTTGCGCAGTGGGCCAAACCATTATTCACGGCCTGTAATAGCAAGAAATTCTATTGGAACGAGGAATGCGAAAAGAACTTCAATTTGATTAAGGAGAAGTTGGCAAGCCAACCAAAAGTTTTCTTGCCGGACCTGAACGAGCCGTTCGTCTTATCAACAGATGCTTCCGAGTTTGCTATGGGCGCTGTTTTGTCACAAAACATCAAAGGCGAACGAAGGGTGATCGAGTTTATGTCAAGAATGTTTAACGACACCCAGAGGCGATATTCAACAATCGAGAAGGAGGCTACGGCAATCATGGAAGCTATCAAGAAATGGGGACATTTCTTAAAAGGACAACAGTTTAAGGTGGAGAGCGATCACAAACCGCTACACTGGCTGATGACTAAGAAGAATTTGCCGGATAAGCTGGGACGTATGGCAGGAAAATTACAGGAATTCAACATCAAAGGAATCGATTGGATCAAAGGGGAAGATAACTTGTTGGCGGACACCTTGAGTCGGATTGAGGTCGGGTTGATCACGTCAATTCCTGGTGGAACATCGGAAAAACTTAAACGATTGATAGAGAAGGATCCGAAGAGGTTTATGGAAATTTAAGGACGAATTTATCTAGTGGAGAAAGAGTCAAAACGGTTGTGCATCGATTCGTTGGAGGAGAAGAGAACGATCCTGAAAGAAGTACACGACAAGGCTGGTCATCTGGGCCGATTTAAGTGTAACGAAGCGGTTAGGAAGAGATTTTACTGGCCGAACTGGAAGAACGATGTGAAATTACACCTGAAGATGTGCGCTCCATGCAATGAAAAGAAAGACGATATCGAACCGAATCGAGAAGAGTTGATTTTGCAAGATAGCGAAGATGTGTTCGAACGCGTTCACATGGACATATGTACGGATTTGGCAATATTTGTATTTTGCAATTATAAAATCAAAATTTGCAATAGTAAAATTAATTTGATGCAATAGTAGAGTTTTTGCAATAGGGTTAATAAAATTTGCAATAGCAAATAATTAAATATGCAATAGTAATAAATTGATAATTTGCAATAACAAATAATTAAATATGCAATAGCATTATTTGATGATGGCTTAATTTATTTATTTATAGTTTGTGTTTGCTTTTACGAGAGATGCAAATATAAACGAGAATGCTTCTGTATCTTCAGCTGATACCAAAGCAATTCCAAATGGGTGAAATTGCCGTTGACGATCTGAAGTTCCGACGATTATTACCGGAAACCCCAGATAGGTGAGCTTATATGTGGCATCAGTGTGGACTGCTGATGATTCATTCATTAAACTCAACAAGCGATGAGTGGTCCAGAATTTTGTTTGTGTTTGTCACTTTGTGTTTGTCAAAACAAACCTGCCAAATCAAAACAGTAAATGGCTATTTTTTACACGAGCACACATGACTAATTTGACACAATTGCAAATTTAAAGAATTGTATTGTAAAAGTCAATATTGCAAAATTCATGTTTTTACTATTGTTAAAAATAATATTTTATTGCAAATTTTATTAAATCTATTGTAAAAGTCACTATTGCAAAAAATATAATTTCACTATTGCAAATTTCATTATTTTTATTGCAAAAGAAATTACATGCCTACGGATTTGACCGAATCAGCCGGTTACAAGTACTTCGTCATACTGCAAGATGCTTTCAGCAAATAAATTGAAGCCAAGGCATTCAAGGATACGAAGGCATCAACAATCATCGAATGGCTGCGAGGTGATGTTTTTGCCCGATACGGAGAACCGGATGAAATAACGACGGATGGCGGAACTCAATTCGATTGCCGAGAATTCAAAGAATTCTGCAAGGATTTGGAAGTGGAGACACGCATCACGTCGCCATACCATCATATATCGAATGGACTGGTCGAACGGGCTATCCAGACGATAGAAAAGATGCTTCGGACATCGTGTGGTGAACAAACGGATTGGGTCAAATTACTACCCGAGTGTGTCAAGTCGTACAATATGAGAAGACACCATACGACGGGCGTGACCCCATACTCATTACAGTAGGTACTCATATGCCTGACCAAGTGCGGGAGAAAAAGCTGTCAGGCAAGCCAAGTCTGAAAAATGAACTGTTTGAGTAGGCAAGTAGTTCATGTGGAAATAGCCGCACTATTTCTACACAAAGAGCTCTTTTTTCTCTTCTCCCTCGCTAGCTTCACTGCACGCTAATCGAGACTTAGTTTTCCTGACGGCGGACTCACCTTGCCTGACAAGAGACTCAGTTTGCCTGACAGATTCATTTAATTAATAAAACACGAACAATAGTCATTTATTAATATTATTTTTTACATTTGATTGATATTGTAACATCGAATTTATGTTTTGACTGAAATTGCAATGCCTTTTGGCGGATTTCTTTTGATAACAGTAAGATTGAGTGTTGAGCACAGTTGATTCGACAGCCGCATCCTTGTTCAGTTTCAAGACCATTCGTTGACTCGAGAGAATCGCCGAGATTATCCTCGTCCTCCTCCTCTTCCACCATTTGGGCACAATCTTGAGCATCGTCCATGACAATATTCATGCCAAATTGTTCTCCAGAATCGTCCATATTGTTTTGAGACTCAATTTCGGCGATCTTCTCCAACAGTGAGCCATCCACTTGAGCCACAAGATTCACGTTTTCCTTAATGTGCATTATTTGTTCACAAGTGAGCTCTTCGTAATCAATCTCATCGGTGCACATTTCGAGGTTTAATTTGTAAAATGCTTCATTTTGAAGCGAGTCAGGCATATTCTCGATTGGTTCGGCCTCCAAATCAATGGACAAATCGGTTTGTTCATACAGGGCACAATCCTCTTCAATGCTTGGCCACACTTTTTTCCAAGAACCTCTCCAAGTAGATAGCTTCACCTCGTTCCACGCATTGTTAGCATAATTTATACAGTCCAAAATGGTGAACTGTTTCCAAAATTGTTCCGGGATGATATGCTGCTCACTCAATGCCCGATTGCATTCCTTCATTGTTGATCTTACGTAATAAGATTTGAATGTTTTGATTGCTGCTTGGTCCATTGGCTGAAGTAAACAGGAACAATTTGGCGGCATATAGAGGACCTTTACATTGGGATGATCGATAGCAATGTCCTTTGGATGGACAGGAGCATTGTCGAGGATGAGGAGGGCTTTCTTTGGCAGGCCTTCTTTTTCGAGATAATCCATAACAGCTGGAACAAAGTGATCATTGAACCACTCTCGGAAGAGAGAAGTGGTCATCCATGCAGACTTTTTGTTCCAACGATAAATAAACGGAAGTTCATCGTTGTTGATGCCGGAATGGGAAAATGCTCGTGGTCGTTTAGAGTGGCCAATTAGAATCGGCTTCAGAGGAAAGTCGCCGAATGCATTGCAACCTAGAGATGAAGATAAAGATAAACAACCGGTTCCAAAGAATTGTTTTGTCATACCAATCATCATGGTCACTCTTTGCTTTGCCTTCTTCGAACCAGGAACAAACTTTGTATATCCTGGTGCATAAGTGATGTCAGAGATTAGCTTCCAGAACAGGCCCAATTCGTCAACATTGAACACTTGCTTTGGGTGATAGCCTTCTTCTTTGATCACTTTTGCCATCTCCTCAATGAAACTGTTGACCACGCTGAGATCGACACAAGCAGACTCGCCGGTACATTTGATACTTCTCAAGCCGGTTCTTTTGCAGAACAAATAAAACCAACCATTTGATGCTTCAAACTTGGTAGTGCCTTCTTGGCCGAGTTGCTTTTCGTAATTCGAGACAATTTCACGAGCTTTCTCTTTGATCAACAGTTTGCACAGTCGAGCTCGATTTGATAGCATCCAGTCGATCCAGAAAATCAGCGTGTCTTCCATTATCTCAATGATTGGATTTCGTTTGGCTGAGATCACCTTGAAAAGAGTAAATAATAAATTACACAAAGGAAATTAATTAAATTATAAATGTACCGTTGCTCTTGAGTAAGGATTTCGGACTAAATGCTTCAAAATTTTATCCTGTTTCTTGTGCAACTCCCAGACCGATTGCCGTTTCACCCCGTATTTGTTGGCTATCTTAGTATATTGGGCCTTGCCATGTTCCGCTTCAGACTTGTTGCATTCTTCAATGATCTGTCGTTTGGTTAGTATTGGCAATCGACCGTTCACTTTGTAGCTATTTTCGTTGTTTTCTGTTGCCACTTTTCCGGACACTTTCGCCTTCTTCTTCTTTGCCTTCTTGTTAGTGACACTCGTCAAGGGATGTTGCAATAAAGTTGAAGGAAGGAGCTGTTGTAATGCTGGACCAGGTTCCAAATCTGGGAACTCAGACTGTGATTCTTCGTAGAGAATTTGATCCGTAGACTGCGGCAAAGATGGCACATAACAATCTCGGACAGAACAATCCATAATATCAGCATTTTCTTTAAACATTTCCGAAACATTTTGGTCTGATTCCTTCTTTTGTCCATCTGAACCCAACACTTCCTCACCAGAATGCCCAGAACCATCGACACAAAAAGCCTGTCCACTTGTTTTGTTATTTCGGGGATTTTCGCTAACTTTCGGAAGGGAATCAAAACATTGTTGATGAGTGCTTCGAACTGGATTCTCCAGATTGGTAGAGACAGGTTGAAGAGGAAAATATTTGCGTGACATCGCTTGAAATTGCTGATCCAGAGATTGTATGATTGACGGAGGAGAATTTTCATCTTGAGACTTTTCCTTCTTGTTATTCTTCTCTTTCGTGGGTGCACGTGATCGTTTTCGAGCCATTTCAAATAGTTTCACAAAAAGAGATCAAAAGGAATGATCAAATCAGAAATAGTAAATCAACAGTAATGTCCAAAAAGTCTCTGCTGAAACAATACTGACTGTCAGTGATGGCAAACAAACAAGCCAGCGGCACAATGACCGTTACAACTGACAAGTGTTTGTTAGCTTGGACAAAGTTCTCACTAGATGGCGCTACCTCCAACAGCCACCGAGGCTGGCCTCGTCAGGCAAAGTAAGTTGTCAGTTTTATGAGGAGCGCCTGTAATGTTCAACAGAGAAGCAAGGACAAAAATGGACAGAATGTTCGGACTCGATCGGGTGCCGGTGGATCAGGAGTTGAATGTGTCCATCGCGAGGATCAACCGTGACAAGGAAACGAGAAGGACCAAACAAAATTACGACCGGAAGAAAAGAAGGGCAGACATCGAGCCGGATGAGCGGGTTCTGTGGCATGTGCAAGAGCATGGAAGAGGGAAATCGAAGAAGCTGAACAGGAGATGGCAAGGTCCCTATCAGGTGATCAGTGTCGATAGACCCCGAGTTACGCTGGCGGATCGGAATGGGAAACGGAAGAGGATTCACCTGAACCATGTGAAGAGGATCGTGTACGACGCGCCTTTAGGAGAATTCCGAGGCCGAGGGCGTCCTCGGAAGTTGGATGGGAGGTGTGGCGGAGGTGTGACCACCGCCTGTTGATAGGTGGCGTCACTGGTCAAGCTTCGTGATGATTCTAGTCAGAGTGCGCATGCGCACTCAACTCTGTAACCCTCTGTGATATGTGACCGTTGTAAATAAAGTCAGTTATGCTTCAGTTGCCCAACGATACGTCACGCGTACCGTAATTCTATTCATTTTTCTCTAAATTTTGAGCATAGACATGACCCATTTAGATGCATTTTTTGGAAAAAAGTTTGCCGCTTTATAACTCGGCTCCCTTACAACATAAAAAATTATTGCTTTGACTGTAATTTTCTACTCATTTTCTCTAAATTTTGAGCATAGACATGACCCATTTGGATGCATTTTTGGAAAAAGTTTGCCGCCTTATAACTCGGCTCCCTTTACAACATAGAAAATTATTGATTTTACAGTAATTTTCTACTCATTTTTCTCTAAATTTTGCGCACCCACTTGAATCATTTGAATGCATTTTGTGGAAAAAGTTTGAACTCTTATAACTCGGCTCCCTTACAACATAGAAAATTATTGATTTTACAGTAATTTTCTACTCATTTTTCTCTAAATTTTGCGCACCCACTTGAATCATTTGGATGCATTTTGTGGAAAAAAGTTTGCCGCCTTATAACTCGGCTCCGTTACAACATAGAAAATTTCCGATTAGACAGTAATTTTCTACTCATTTTTTCTCTAAATTTAGAGCATAGACATGACCCATTTGGATGCATTTTTTGGAAAAAGTTTGAACTCTTATAACTCGGCTCCCCTTACAACATAGAAAATTGCCGATTAGACAGTAATTTTCTACTCATTTTTCTCTAAATTTAGAGCATAGACTTGACCCAATTGAATGCATTTTTTGGAAAGTTTGCCGCCTTATAACTCGGCTCCCTTACAACATAGAAAATTGCCATTACGACAGTAATTTTCTACTCATTTTTCTCTAAATTTAGAGCATAGACATGACCCAATTGGATGCATTTTTTGGAAAAAGTTTGCCGCCTTATAACTCGGCTCCGTTACAACATAGAAAATTGCCGTTTCTACAGTAATTATAGATTTTTTAGTTATTTTCGCTCGGGAACTGACGCTTTTTAATGTATTTTTCCCATTGGGCGCTACGACACCTAAAAATTTGGTACATTTTAAGCCTTTCGGGGACGTCATTGTGGAAGTGGAGGAGGTGTGTCTTTTGCCCACCAGCAAGGAGGAGCACTTGAATTGTAGAAGTTAGTGACGCAATCACATGTACTATGTGAAATGCCCATATTTTTGCCCAGATGCGCAAACGACCAAAAATCACACGTGAAATCGAGTTCGCGCATGTTTGTGTGTTAAACTTCTGAATACGTTGCTGTGCTGGTGTGTGTTTGTCTTATTTGTTATTAAATGCGTATTTTGAGTCAAAACAAACGTCATTTGTGGACGGTCTTGTTTACTGCTCGATGCTGCATAAACACATTGTTTTGTCAACAACGTGCTCAAATTAGGTTCGGTTTTCTTTTGTGTACAAATTGGCGAATGGAATCGTGATTTTGTCTGGATTTCTGCCCTGGAAGCGAAGTATATTGTGTCATGTTAGCAATTGGCGGATGGAGTCGTCTTTTGGTTTGGTACATTAATTACTTTACTTTAATCACTACATAAACACATTGTATTGCCTTATAGTACTCTTAACTCATGAAGCATCGCCCTCCTCTTTTGCTTTCAATATGAACCAGCTTGAACATTTCAGTGTGTAATTCTAGGCCATATTGATAAAACAGAACCAATGCCGCATTCTGTCCCGGATCTGTCTCTGTAAATGACAAAATCAACATCGTGAAGAACCTTCTTCATTGTACTTTGGCTGCTACAGTACTTTGCAAAGGATGAGCTGTAACGTCACGTTGTGAGTTTGAGCACTGAATTTCTACCTTTAACCACAATACTAATCGAATCAATCGATCTCTCCACCAGTCAACTCCTTATTATTAGTTGGAAAATACTAAACCGAAGTGCTAACATGAAGTAGACTGTATCCCCTCATAATCAGATTTTCCTACTAGAGGAACCTGAAGAATCAAAACCTTTGAACCTGAACCATCCCGTGGCATTAGACAATCGTCAACCACCATTGCCAGATGTGAACGTGGATACGACCGCTCGTGTTCAATTCAATGTTAAACCACAAATGATTGAAGCTAAACAAACTGACCACGAATGGTGGACACTAGCAAACTCTGGTTCAACTTTCTATAATTGATACCACCAACATTCAAAAAGTGAATAAGAATCACATTTCGAGAGGATCCTAAGCCGTAAACAAGCAAAGGAGAAGATTAAAATACTGAAGTGATGGTCTTCTTCCTAAAGTTTTACACGGTGGTAAATCGGTTATGCAAAGACGAACAAGGTGCTACGCTGTTATATATCTGTGGATGCTATTTCGTAAGTTTTCTGGACAATATATTTGCTCATATAACAAATAGTTTTTCGGTATGCTAGATTTTGTCTACAACGAACTGGTAATAGTTATGATCATCATGATCATTTATCCATATTGAGTCTTGTAAACAAATGGCAAATGGAATCATGCTTTGTAGCTTTCCAGTGTGTTTTCGACTTGCTTTGGTACATGTTCATAACACGTATTGAAAATCATGCCTTGGTTTGGATTTCTGCACTGGAATGGAGCCATATTGTGTCCTGTGAACAATTGCCAAAAGGAATCGTGCTTTGTAGCTTTCCAGTGTGTGTTTCGACTTGCTTTGGTACTTGTTCATAACACGTATTGAAAATCGATGCAATATATTTTTGTAAAATCGAAGATTTCGACTATAGATTTTTTATTTTTCATATATTTAGACTAGCGCTTGTAAATTAATAAAACATGCAAACAAACCTAACGCTTCTAAATTGATAAAACAAGAAAATTGAACTTGTAATTCATTTTTCAATAAATAATAAAAAATCGTGCTCCAGGTGTACATCCATTCAAAGTAAAGTAAAAATTCATAAATTTGATTCCTTGAATAAGCTAAACTGTAAGTTTCAAGGAACAGATTTGTACTCAAACCAGAAGAAAATAGTATTATTCATTCATTTTGATGGAGTCTTCAGTTGTCGTTTAGTCAATGATTTGTAGTCAAGTCAATAGCATTAGCAATAGCATTAATTGACCAATATAATGTTTTTTTTTGTGTCGTTTCCCATGACAGAAATGAAATGTCATTCATTACATCTCATGAACCAAAAAAGATATAATAAAAATCATTGATCATAAATAGCACCTTGGATTATAGATAGTAACAAATGTTACGAATTCACGAAGGCACAAGCATGAAAATAACGATAAACATGAGTTGAATAGAAAATTTAATGCTCACAGGCACAAGGTTAGCGTGATGTGAGAGGCTGCAAATACACCGCAATATAGTGCCAAATGGCAGAGATTAAATAGGCCAGAGACAGACTAGAGTTCGATCGAACCTAACTCATATTGTTCTGTTGCATCTGCAGCAACAAATATGCCGCAATTCTTGCAGTTACACCTGGGGCACGATTTTTTATTATTTATTGAAAAATGAATTATAAGTTCAATTTTCTTGTTTTATCAATTTAGAAGCGTTAGGTTTGTTTGCATGTTTTATTAATTTACAAGCGCTAGTCTAAATATATGAAAAATAAAAAATCTATAGTCGAAATCTTCGATTTTACAAAAATATTTTCTACTCATTTTTCTCTAAATTTAGAGCATAGACTTGACCCAATTGGATGCATTTTTTTGGAAAAAAGTTTTCCGCCTTATAACTCGGCTCCTTTACAACATAGAAAATTGCCGTTTAGACAGTAATTTTCTACTCATTTTTCTCTAAATTTTGAGCATAGACATGACCCAATTGGATGCATTTTTTGGAAAAAGTTTGAACCCTCATAACTCGGCTCCCCTTACAACATAGAAAATTTCCATTACGACAGTAATTTTCTACTCATTTTTCTCTAAATTTTGCGCACCCACTTGAATCATTTGGATGCATTTTGTGAAAAAAGTTTGAACCCTTATAACTCGGCTCCCTTACAACATAGAAAATTGCCGATTTTACAGTAATTTTCTACTCATTTTTCTCTAAATTTAGAGCATAGACTTGACCCATTTGGATGCATTTCTTGGAAAAAGTTTGCCGCCTCATAACTCGGCTCCCTTACAACATAGAAAATTATTGATTTGACAGTATTTTTCTACTCATTTTTCTCTAAATTTTGCGCACCCACTTGAATCATTTGGATGCATTTTGTGGAAAAAGTTTGAACCCTTATAACTCGGCTCCCTTACAACATAGAAAATTGCCATTACGACAGTAATTTTCTACTCATTTTTCTCTAAATTTAGAGCATAGACTTGACCCAATTGGATGCATTTTTAGAAAAAGTTTGAACCCGTATAACTCGGCTCCCTTACAACATAGAAAATTGCCATTACGACAGTAATTATCTACTCATTTTTCTATAAATTTTGAGCATAGACTTGACCCATTTGGATGCATTTTTTGGAAAAAGTTTGCCGCCTTATAACTCGGCTCCCTTACAACATAGAAAATTGCCGATTAGACAGTAATTTTCTACTCATTTTTCTCTAAATTTAGAGCATAGACTTGACCCATTTGGATGCATTTTTTGGAAAAAGTTTGCCGCCTTATAACTCGGCTCCCTTACAACATAGAAAATTATTGATTTTACAGTAATTTTCTACTCATTTTTCTCTAAATTTAGAGCATAGACTTGACCCATTTGGATGCATTTTTTTGGAAAAAAGTTTGCCGCTTTATAACTCGGCTCCCTTACAACATAGAAAATTATTGATTTTACAGTAATTTTCTACTCATTTTTCTCTAAATTTAGAGCATAGACTTGACCCATTTGGATGCATTTTTTGGAAAAAGTTTGCCGCCTTATAACTCGGCTCCCTTACAACATAGAAAATTGCCGTTTCGACAGTAATTTTCTACTCATTTTTCTCTAAATTTTGAGCATAGACTTGACCCAATTGGATGCATTTTTTGGAAAAAGTTTGCCGCCTTATAACTCGGCTCCCTTACAACATAGAAAATTGCCGATTAGACAGTAATTTTCTACTCATTTTTCTCTAAATTTAGAGCATAGACTTGACCCATTTGGATGCATTTTTTGGAAAAAGTTTGCCGCCTTATAACTCGGCTCCCTTACAACATAGAAAATTATTGATTTTACAGTAATTTTCTACTCATTTTCTCTAAATTTTGCGCACCCACTTGAATCATTTGGATGCATTTTTGGAAAAAGTTTGCCGCCTTATAACTCGGCTCCCTTACAACATAGAAAATTGCCGTTTCGACAGTAATTTTCTACTCATTTTTCTCTAAATTTAGAGCATAGACATGACCCATTTGGATGCATTTTTTGGAAAAAGTTTGAACCCTTATAACTCGGCTCCCTTACAACATAGAAAATTGCCGTTTCGACAGTAATTTTCTACTCATTTTTCTCTAAATTTTGAGCATAGACATGACCCAATTGGATGCATTTTTTTGGAAAAAGTTTGCCGCCTTATAACTCGGCTCCCTTACAACATAGAAAATTGCCATTACGACAGTAATTTTCTACTCATTTTTCTCTAAATTTAGAGCATAGACATGACCCATTTGGATGCATTTTTTGGAAAAAGTTTGCCGCCTTATAACTCGGCTCCCTTACAACATAGAAAATTATTGATTTGATATGAGAGAACGGCTAACAAGTAAGTCCAACTGAACAGACACACACCAACCAGTGGGTGAACGCGAAGATGAAAATCGAAAACAAACATAAAACATTGGCGTACTTACTTGATATGTCCGATTGAAGATGGAGGCAGAAGTGACCAGGACAGAGTATGAGGAGAAGAGTTTAGGTAAGGTGGACAGACGAGCAAACAAACAACCACTGAACAAAGCAATCAAAATCACACGGAGACGTGTTGCTGGTGACTATGATGATCGAAAAGACCAGCAGCATCAATCGAAGAACACAATCGACCCGAACACGAGTCTAGAGTACAGTCGGATATTGACGTACGGATGCAGCCACAAAAGTACGAGCACGAACAGGTAGACACAACAGAGTTAACCAACATACACTCGGGACTTTGACCAACAACAGAAAACGAGCAATGGTGAGGCTGAGAGGAGTGAGTGCGGAGAGCAGAAAGGGAGCGACTGAGAAAGATCAAGAAAGGCAATGACAAACGAACACGGCAGGCAGACTGCCAACAGAGGAGGCGACACCAAACAACAGATACTCATTCAGATAAACTCAAATGTTGTTCACAGTTGACGTATGAATTTGATGCCGCCTGCCTTGGTCTGTTTATTGCCTTAAAATTTCTTTCTGTGTGCAGTATGACCCATCATATTTATCACTAGCATTGAACGCCACTGCTCTGACTGTGTGGTAAGAGGGTGACGAATGAGTGGTGAAATGTGCTTTGTGAACTACACCACAAGCATCGTTCATAGTGATGAGTGGCTTTAGACAGCATCGCCGAAACACACTCGTCTCTGTTTGGCTGTTGCTTTTGTTCACTATTGCCTTCTCCTTCCCTCTGCTTGTCTACTCTCACTCGAGAACGCCTCTCTCCTTTTCGCTAATTAACACAAATTGATTCGATTCTTTTCTAGTTTGTGTAATACAGGTCTGTGATCTTCGTCTTTCTGTGCTATCAACAGCATTCTTTTGCATCTACTCGTGTACAACATCTCCTTTTGGTTGCCATCCACTGGTGTATTGGACCACCACCACAACCACCAACCACACGTAAGTCAAGGTATGTGTAAGCCCTGACTTGATCCTGTTGTGTTGGCTCGCGAGCATCACTGAAACTTGCCGCAAAGTGTTAATCTATCGTACTCATCTGTACTGTTCTTGTCTCTAGTCTCAAGTCTAACACCGGTTGTCTCGTGTTTTCCTTTTATGTCTGTATTTTTCCCTTCACAATAACCACCACTCACACTCTACAATCAGTCACCTTATGTCTTACCTCGCTGTGTCAGGTCACTTGTCTGCCTCTGCCTGCCTTGACGTAGCTCTGTATCCTGTTCACAATTATCCATGGATGTATTTGTTAGTTTGCTCGCTCGTGTCTATCCCTTCCAGTACTGCATGCAGACATGTCTGTGTGTGTGGGTGTGTTGCGAACAGTCTCTAACCGTTCACCGCCCACTTTTGAGTGTTGATAAAACCCTTTATCAACTGTCTAGTTGATTGTGTACTGTCAGCCAATCACAGTGATGAAATCAGTAATTTTTGTTTAGAAATGAACTTGTTGAACATGCCCCACGCTATGATTGTCTGTGCACACCAGCCATCTCCACATTTGTCATCCTGCTCGCCTTTGTCACAGAGTCGAGAGTGTGTGAATCGTGTATGTGTGTATTTCTTGTGAGTCTCCTCTTGCCTAGGCCTCTCATTAAAGTCCTAACTCGAGCAACTCTATTCCTCCTGTTTGTTTATGCTATACTGAGACACACTCACTCACAAGCCACTCTAGTGTTCTTTGTCTCTTTGATCCACTCGGCTCGTTTTCAGTGAAGGTGTGCACATTGTATGTTTGTGTATGTGAGTGAGTTAGTAAAGTTCTTCATCACCCTAACACACTATACACCGTCTGTTTGAACAGGTGTATCGTTTTATTGCTTCTAACCACTTTGACTTACTCCCATTACCATTACCACTACCAGACAGATGGACAATATTCGCAAGAAGCTTCTGGTTGTGGGCGACCGGGCGTCTGGCAAGACCTGTCTGTTGACAGTGTTTTGCAAAAACATGTTTCCTGTTCTTCAAGACATTGTTTTCCCAAACAGTGTCAGTACTATCGAAGTTGATGGCAAGCAGGTAAGATAATGGATTAAGTTTTTTCTAGCAATAAAAATATTTCTTTTTGCAATAGTGGAATATCTAATTTGACAATAGCCACTTTTGTAATATCGTTGATTTTTAAGTGCAATAAAAATAACCAATATAACAATAAAACAATTCAGGGTTAGATATCCTAGTCTAGATGTCTAGTTAGATTATAGACTATAGATTGATAGTTAGATAGTCGATAGTCGATAGTCGATAGTCGATAGTCGATAGTCGATTAGTTATATTAGTTAGTTAGATTAGTTAGATTAGTTAGATTTTTTTTCAGAGAAATTTATTAATCGATTAATCCTATAATGTATCTTATTACAAAACACATCGCATGAGTGCAACATTACATTGCTTCCATTTGTGGTACATTTATATTTCGGAGAGATGTGGGGTCAAACCTAGGTTTATTTCGGAGAAATGAGTTTAAGACAGAATTATAAGTGACTTATGAGAGTGAGTGAGAGTGAGAGATTAGTTAGATTAGTTAGATCAGTTAGATCAGTTAGATCAGTTAGATCAGTTAGATCAGTTAGATCAGTTAGATCAGTTAGATCAGTTAGATTATCTAGATTAGATATCTCTCTAGACTTTAAATCTGACAATCTAACCATGAATTGTTTTATTGTTAAATAAGTTATTTTTATTGCACTTAAAAACCATACTATTTTGAAAGTGGCTTTTGTCAAATTCGATATTCCACTATTGCAAAAAGCGATATTTTTATTGTCGAAATAAATACAAGCCTTGTCGTTGACGGTTAACTCTCAACTGAGTGCACGCGTGGTCGAGTACCAAGTTTCGCAGTTTCCAATCACGGTACAATCTTCCCATGGACACACGCTGGTCTCGCCACTGAACGAGAAAGTATTGCTTGTTCTTTTCATCTACGTGCACGGTGGTAAATCGAAGCACTTCACCAAAGGTCATTGCCTGGCGTCCTTGGACAACTTCAGGTTCGTCAGCGGCTGGCAATACAAGTGAAGGTCCTGGTGCTTTGACAATAGCAATACCAGCTTCATCTAGTTGATGTTGTGTTGCAAAACGCAGCAATTCTCGTTCATCTTCAGTGATGATACCATTCTCTAGCAGCAAATCATCAATAGCATCAATGGTGAGGTATGATTCCAAGGCTTCTGCAATTTCTGGATTTTCCAGATGGACCAAATCGCGTTGTAGCTGCTCGCCATTGAGAAGTGGCATTTGATAGTCGGCCAAATTGGCGATGTGGGTCTGTAGATTTGCTGGCTCTTCTTTGCCAATTGTAGCGTCAAGTTCGGCCTGTCCACGAACATAATCGGCAAATGCTTCGAGATGATCAACTGCCGTCACAGGCTCCCATGCGTCAGCCCACGCAATGGTGATTGAGCTCAGCTCTCCTTGTCTGTCGAATTCAATTGCTTTAATTGCCTTGACACGGTACTTCGATACTTGAGCAGCATCAAATTCTGGTAGCGCTTCCATGGCTACCTGCTTGGGCAGGTGCCCACCGAAGATGTTGAAGAGTTGTCTTCGATGATGGGGAAGGAGTTGTCAAATTTCTTTGTTTGAAGAGTAGGGTTGCCTCCTTTGATTGGGAAGGTTGTCTTCGCTGATTGAGAATTCTCTCAGAGAAGCAGTCGTCAAATTTCTTCTGTTGAATAAGTTGTTGTTGTCTTGAGTGAAGAGAGAGAAAGTTGTCTTGTCGTTTGAAGTTGTAAGTAGTTGAAAGCCGTTTGAATAAACGTTTTGGCAACCAAAATTACAAGTTGACTGTTTGACGTTGTGACTCGAAGTGAAAAAAATGAAAAAAAGTTTTATCTTATAAAGCAACTATTTTGCCCTAAGGCATAAAACAACAAAATGACTGTTGGCAAAGTACAAATAGCCGGTAAAGTAAAAATAACTTAAAGCAGCTGTAAATATTCGGATTTCAACGGTGCAAAGTGCATAGATGACATCTCTGACATGACTCGTGTCGATCTAAAAATGGTAATTTTCGGAAACTGTTCCAACATTGATATCTCCGCAATGGTAAGTCGTAGAGACTCGGGGGTTTTGACAATTGGATTCTTTGACCAAAACTACATCAGACTAGGATGTTCCACTTTGTCCAACGATATTCGAATTCCCAGAGATTTCGAAAACGTTGAGTTTTGCGTTTACCTCGATCAAAAGTTCAAATCCTATGTAGTCGTGCCCTGAATTAGAATATGATGTTCGATTTGGTTCGAACAACTCCAATGTGCGTCAAGATCGACCCAAAGTCGTAAATAACTCAAGTCAATTGGTAATTTCACCCGCATTGCAATGGGCTACAAATTGTCACGCCATATTAATCAATGGGTGAGATCGAGGTGTAACCATGTTATAAAATACGTTTATTGATTGAAGGAAAATAGGATAAAAACAGAGGTGTCGACAGACACAAGTCGGGCCAACGGGAAGACAACCGAGGACAGATCAAGATCGGGCCCACCAGTAGTAGTAGTCTTGAAGATGATGTTGATGCTTCTTCTGTGTAGAGCACAAGTCCAGTTGATGCCAGTGATAGAACCAAACAGGATTATGAGGTGCACCTACAAAGCAGAGGGTAAATCACTAAGTACAAGAGAACATCATCTAAACATACAAAGCACACGAGTGATGGACTGCTTCAGTCCTCAGACTTATATAGCGAGAGACGCGTAGTATTGCTGACTCATGCATCGACTATGTCAACAGCAACTGATGACTAGTGGTGAGGCAGACTTGACCATGAGTGGTTGAGTGGTGAGGGAGCAACTATTTTGACACTCCCCCTGGTCCCGAACTACTTGACCACATGGTCCTAGAAGTATCCGTTGAATATGCTGGACATTATTCATTGGTTTAGTGAGACTGTCAGCTAGTTGTTCTTGTGTCCGGATGTGCTTGATCTCAATATAGCGTTTGAGACAGTAATCCCGGATGAAGTGCATCTTCACATCGATATGTTTAGTGTCCGATAAACTTCGTTGAGAGTGAGCAATTTGGATTGCTGGCATGTTGTCCTCGAAGATGGTAGTAGGAATTTGTACTTGATAGAACAGTTCATGTAATAGTTGCTGCATCCATAGTACTTCTTTGCACGCCATAGCCATTGCGGTGTACTCGGCTTCAGTTGTTGAGGTACTGACCGTTTTCTGTTTACGGCTGAACCAACTAATAGTGCTTCCGTTGAGTTGGAGTATAGCGCCAGATTGAGATTTTCGATCACCTTCAGTTGCGTAATTTGCATCGACATAACAGATTAGATTTGATTCATCGAAATTTCCAAGGTTGAGAGTAAGGCTTTTCGTGTACTTGAGATATGCAAGTACCTGTTTACTATAGGTCCAGACGGTTTGAGTTGGTTCGTGAAGATGGCGAGATAATAAGTTGACCACAGCAGCAATGTCTGGTCTTGTAAGATTGGCTAGATAAAGCAAACTACCAACGAGGCTTCTTATTGGTAATGAGTGATCAATTTGGCCTTTAGACAGGTCAATCTTGTCTAGTTGAGGCAAAGATCGGATTCGGTTTGCGTCTTCAAGGTTGAATCGATTCAGTAGATCATTGATGTATGTTTCTTGCGAGAGCGAGAAATATCCAGGTCCATTCTGAGTGAAATTGACGCCCAGAAAACGATTCACTCGTCCAAGATCACGAAGTTCCAATTTCTTGCTTAATTGCTCTTTGACCATCTTCATCTGTTCATCTGTTTCGGTGTAGATGAGAATGTCGTCGACCCACACAAGTAGAAATAGTTTCGTATTCTCATGTTCCTTCACATATAGACACTGGTCAGATTTGATAGCTTTGAATCCAAGATTCTCGAGAATTTCATTCATCCTTTCATTCCAGCATTTCGGAGCTTGCTTGAGGCCGTACATAGCCTTGTCTACTCTCCAGACCATGTTTGGATCATGGAAGCCTTCTGGTGGATTGACGTACACAACAGTATCGAGGTTGCCATTTAGGAATGCTGTCTTTATGTCGATCTGGTGAACCAAAAGTTTCCTTTGACTTGCTATGACCATCATTACTCTTATAGCAGTAAAAGACACGACAGGACTGAAGGTTTCTTCATAGTCGATTCCTTTTCGTTGATTGAATCCTCTGGCCACCAGTCTTGCCTTGAAACGAACAATTGCTCCTATCGAGTTTTTCTTGATATCATAAACCCATCTGGTAGAAATCAGCTTCCGCTCGCCTACTCGACTTTGGTCTACTATTTGGTATACATTGTGTGCATTCAAGGATGAGATTTCATCGGTCATGGCTTCAATCCAGTAGTCTTTCTCGGGCGATTTTAGGGCTTCAGTATAGCTCGATGGTATAGATACTTGATTAGATAAAGGTGAATTTACTACTTGAGCTTGTTCTCCAAGACCTATATAATTCAAGCGTTGAGGTGGTCTCACATCACGTCGTGGTCTCACATTTGGAGGTTCAGGTTGATTGACGACTTGTGGTGGCTCAGGAGCTTGATTAAAATTCCTAGTTACTGGAATTGGTTCTAATTGTTCAATTTGTTCATCTGTCAGTTGTCGTTCAAATCTGTCTACTGCTTGTACAATTCCTTCGGGTCTAATTCCAGATCCTTGAACTTCAGTCGGTTGTGCAGATGGTAGTTCCATTGCTGATTGATCCAATATCAGAGGTCTCTCTTGAATAGGTTGATTAGTCGGTTGAACAATAGGAAGCGTATGATGAATACTTGGTTCAGTTGTAGATTCAAGAATGGTCTTAGGAGTAGTTTCAGTAGCAGGCTCGGCAATAGTCTCGGTACTAGTAGTAGCAATAATCTCAGAGACCGATCTGGGTTTATGTTGAAGTTTCTGGTCAAAATTATTCAAAGCTTGAGTAAGTGATTCTTCTCTTCTTTGATTTGCTCGGGATTCAAGTCGTTGTTGTATTTCGAGAAAAGGGGAAACGGTGGTGATGGGTTCTGTCGGACGGACACAAGTCGGGCCCGCCCCAATAGTGCCAGGTGTCTCAGCCCTTTGTATCTCAGCCCTTGGTTCTTCGGGTGAGATTGGCGCTTCCACTTGGGATTCAGCAGGAGACACAGTTTCTTCTCCCTCAGAATTCCTTGTATCGAAGCTAAACAAATAGTTCCGGGTTTCACATTCCTTGTTAGTTTGGCACTCGCACTTTTTGTCTTCTTGCTTCTTCATCGACTTGATGCACATCGGATAAACACCATCCCATATATCACAGTTTCTTTGATTAGTGACTTGGTTGGTAGAGGGATTCAAAAGTCGATATCCTTTTGCATTGTATGAATAGCCAACAAAGATTAGTTCCTCTGAAGTTGGATCAAACTTCTTCCTCTTTTCATGTGGGATCCAACTATATGCCACCGATCCGAAGGTTCGCATCTTTTCAAACTCTGGATCCAGATCAAACATTCGTTTACATGGCAGGTCACCATCAATGGCACAGTGAGGTAAACGATTAGCGATGTAGCAAGCTGTCCTGATGGCTTCAGGCCAGAATCGTCGTGGCATGCAACTTTCAAACATCATAGTGCGGGCCATAGTTTGGATCTTCTGGATTGTACGTTCGGCAATACCATTCTGTTGGTGACAGTAGGGGACAGTAAGTTGTCTATAGATTCCGTCAGTCTTGAGATGTTCACTGAATTCGGTTGATGTATATTCCCCACCATTGTCAGTTCGTAGAGCCCCAATTCCGATCGGGAAGATTTTCTCCATTTTGGCCTGATACTCTTGAAAACATGCAAGTGCTTCAGACTTGTTCTTTGCGAAAAACACCTCAGCATACCGAGTGTAGTCATCAATGAACATCAGGAAATATCGTGAACCATCATAGCCAGGGTCATTCAGCACCACGCCTACATCTGAATGGATAAGCTCAAGAGGACGAGAAGTTGTGCTAGTTGATGGTAAATATGGTGATTGCTTTAACTTGCATCGGGCACAGGTCACACAGTTATCATGTGTGTTGAATAGTAGATTATAGTCTTGTTTCAGTTTCTGTACTTTATTCTTGCCTGGGTGAGCCAGTCTGCTGTGCCAGTTAATGGCCTTCTTCACTGATGCACTTAAAACTCGTTCTTCACTAAATCGATAGAGGTCACCACTCCGTTTTGCCTTCAAGTAGACTTTTCCCTCTTTGGTGATAATAGCTTCTTTGGTGTTAAAGGTCACTTTGAAACCATCGTTAGTTAGCTTGTTAACTGATAGTAAATTTGCACTAAAGTCTGGAGCAAATTTGACATCCTTGAGATGAATAGTTTCCGGACCAGTACACAGGATGTAATTTCCTTGTCGATAGATTCTGCATTGCTGATCACTTGCTGTATTCACTGATTGGCTAATTGAGATGGCATTTTGAAGGTGTCTATCTGAGGTGACAAAGTGACTAGTTGCTCCAGAATCAATTACCCAATCCACAACGTACTGATTAAAGTCATTTATTTGTTCAGACACAACATTAGCAACATTTGACTTCTGGCCAGCATTGGATCCATTTCCACGTTCAGTGTCAGCTTTCTTCTTTCGGCAGACAGCAATCAGATGACCGACTTTGCCACAGTAATGGCAGCTTCTTGTCTCCCGTCTGAATGAGCCTGGCTTGTAACGAGTTCCTTCTTTTGAGAGCAGGCTTTGTTCAGGCTTTTCCATTTTCTGCATTCCACAGTACCGTACAAGTCGCAGAATTAGGCAATCTTTGGTAAGGCTTTCCAGATCTTGATAGGCAATTTCCTTAAATGCAGCGAGTTCATCTGGGAGGCCATTCACGTACCAACATATTTCTCGTTGATTTGAAACGTCAGCACCTGCCATTCGTAAATCGTCGATTTTCTTACTTTTGGCTTGCATGTATTCGCGTACTTTATCTTCTTTGAAGCTTTCCAGCTTGATAGTTTGTATGTCACGCTCTACAAGAGCTTGTTTGGAAACATCATTAGTGACATATTCTTTACTGATTTTCTCAAATACTTCAAAGGCTGTGAGGATGTCCCGAACCATTGACAGGTGTCGATCATCTAGAGAATCGGTGATTCTTGCCAACGCTATCTGGTTTGCTTCAGAGTTAATGGGCAGAGGTCGTTGGATGGCATAGTCTACGCGTAGACGACGAAGTGCCAGTCTAAGCTTGTACTGCCAGTTGGAGTAGTTAGTTCCGTTAAGACGCACCATCTCAGTTTCCTGATACTTCTGATTATCACGTTTTGATCGATCGGGATCCATGCTTTGTTTCCGATTTGACAGGGCCCATAGAAGGTAGACACAGAGTGAGAATAAACCACCAACCAGGAAGATCAGGAGACTGAGAATGAGTTCCATCCTGGAGCCTCGTGCTGATAACGTGTTATAAAATAGGTTTATTGATTTGATGAAAATTAGGTAAAAACAGAGTGTGTCGACAGACACAAGTCGGGCCAACGGGAAGAGACAACTTGACCGAGGACAGATCAGGATCGGGCCCACCAGTAGTAGTAGTCTTGAAGATGATGTTGATGCTTCTTCAGTGTAGAGCACAAGTCCAGTTGATATCAGAAGTAGAACCAAACAGGATGATGAGGTGCACCTAGCAAACAAGAAGGTAAATCACTAAGTAAAGAACATCACTCAAGACATACAAAGCACACGAGTGATGGACTGCTTCAGTCCTCAGACTTATATAGCGAGAGACGCGTAGTATTGCTGACTCACTCCACATGGTGACGATCGACTATGTCAACAGCAACTGATGACTAGTGGCGAGGCAGGCTTGACCATGAGTGGTTGAGTAGTGAGGGAGCAACTATTTTGACAAACCAAACCCACAAGGAGGATATACAATGTGTATAACGCATCTTTCCTTGTCGCCCGTAAGGATGTTTACCACTGTGCTAAATAACAGTTGAACAATAACACAAACGGGGACATCCTTAAATCACGTGATCATCTAGAGGGGAGGTAGGGTGTCTTAATCCAAATTTCCCCTACTCATTTCTATGCTCTAGGATGTGATCATGGAAGGTGAGGTAGATGGTTAGGGTAGGCGGAGGAATATCCCTGAGAATCCACCTCACAAACACAGTTACAAAAGCAAAGAAATGCTAAAGTGGTCGCTGCTACCCCAAACTTTCGTAACTGTATATGTGAGGTGGATCCTCAGAGGCCGTTCTCCCGCCCAAGTTAGGGTCCAAATTGTTGATCACGTGATTTAAGGATGCCCCCAACCTGGTTACCATGCTAACAGTGATCACATGGTCAGACGGTTTGTTCCTATTCAGATTGGTTCATGTGTCTGACTGACTTCTCTTGTTTCTGTTGCATATTGAGTGCAGCAGTTCTTGGAATGATTCTTGGCCACTGGTTTTGTCGCCTTTGTGGTCTGGTAGTCTTGCAACCGGTTCTTTGCACAGTAGGCGTACTTTAATCACGTGATCAAGAAACTAGGCTTTTTGCAACCCTCTCTTCCTCCATGTGATTAGGCCGTGATCAAAGGTAGACCCCTCCATTACCTCCATACCTAGTTAGCAGGTCGAAGTTCCCAAACCCAAAAAATAGGATATTTTGTACAATGTCATAGCTTATCATATGAAAACCATGCTTTTCTTGGTCCTTTGATCAATTGAATTCAACTACTATTTTGAAAAAAACCATCTAAAATATTTTTTGAATCCGAACCAGACCCCTTCTACTTTGCGTGATCAATGTGTGATCATCCATCAAACCCCAATTCCCTACCAACCTTGATCGCGTGATTAAAGTACGCCCCCTATGTAGTTGGAACTGCTTATGCCATTGCAGCCTCATGTTACGCCTTTACTTGATCCGACTGTAAGTTTGTACAAATTTGTGAATCTCCATTCAGCAATGGGTGTCACTCGGCACTCATTGGAACAGTTGCCCCTAAAAGCAGTGCCGCCCCCACAATCGCCTCATACTCATGATTGATTGCCTTTTTGCTTTAGGTGATCTTTTCTAAATACTTCTCACGTTCACTCTTGAGACGGAGTGTCATTCAGATTGGGCTTGGTGAACGATTTGGGCGAAGCTGTCACTTGGCGTATGGTCATACGAGTGACCCTTCGTATCAGGAGTTTAGTACACCCAGTCACTGAATCGAGCCTCAACAAGTGACTCAACTGTGCATGATGGCAAATGGCGAAGATAACAATAGAAAACAAGGCCACGTATTTTGCATACTTAAGTATTATTATTTCTTTATATATTGCCAACTATGATGCCTGGAGGTTTTTATATAAGCCATAAAATTGAATCGTAAAATCAGAATATTGTATGTACAGTAGTAATAATAATAAATAATTTAAGTTAAATTAAGGAAAAGGAGTAAATTGGCAAAATGGCCATACTGGGCAATATGCCATATTGTTGATGAAGCCAACTCCTTCTGCATGAACCAACCACCATAAAAAAAGATTTGATACCTGGCTGCATTTGCGTGAGTATGTACATTATCGATATGATGGCTTATCCCAAACAGTTCGTACATAACTGAAAGCTGTTGATTAAAAAGAAAAACACTTGAACCAACCATCGACGCCATAATAGAAGATACTATACCTGGCGGTAATTAGGCGAAAATGTCCAATATCGATATGATGGCCCATTGAAGGTCCAATGCCCATTGTAAACGATGCATACACAAAAGAAGGCTGTTGATTAAAAAGAAAAACACTTGAACCAACCATCGACGCCATAATAGAAGATACTATACCTGGCGGTAATTAGGCGAAAATGTACAATATCGATATGATGGCCCATTGAAGGTCCGGTGCCCATTGTAAACGATGCATACACAAAAGAAGGCTGTTGATTAAAAAGAAAAACACTTGAACCAACCATCGACGCCATAATAGAAGATACTATACCTGGCGGCATTGTGGAGTGAAACAATTGAGAAATCGATTTTGAATTTGGGCCATTTGTTTCACTGCGGCAATTCTGGAAAAGATGACTGTTGGATGTAGGGTGAGCTAATAAACAAAAATACAATTTAAAGTGGCACACTTTCAGGAAAACAACACACTTACTCTGCACTCGGACGTGTTGTTCCTTTCCTTTCCCTTTCAGTGACACCTGCTCTATTTGGAATGGCTACCAAAGCTACCAACGCCAAGGAATGAGGGATTCGTCGGTTCAGCGTTGACGCGTTGTGTGTCGTGTCTAAGAGAGATGGAGTCAGATTAGTGATCATCGAGTTGATTGAGATTGCAAACACTTACGGAGATCGATCGACAGGTGGAAATCATTAAGTAGGTCCAGTGCTGGACTGTTCGATTCGTCATACTCGGACAGCACAAAGGTATCATCCAACTTGGCCAGTTCGATTCACATTGGATGAAATGGGCTGCTGCACTTGGGTACTTATGGCACAAGTCTTCGATCGAGTCGATTTGGTCAAGCGTTGGCATCGGTACTGTGTGTAACAAAGAGAGCAGATTGTCTGTTGCACATGTGTGCTCGCTTTGATTCAACTTGTACTACCGTAAATTCCCGAATATAGCCCGCACCCGAGTATAGCCCGCACCGGTGTATAGCCCGCATTTTTTGTACAGCCAAGGTTACGGAAATCCACAAGAAAAAAAAATTTCCCATGTATAGCCCGCGGGCTATATTCGGGAATTTACGGTACTTGGTTCCCTCGCCTCGACTTGTCCTCCTCTGGCTTCAGTCTGAGTTCAGAGCTTATGTCAAATTACAGGCCAACATGTGCTGAAAATGTACAAAAACGTTCTAAAACACTATTTATTTAAAAATGTAAAAGTCACAGCAAATCAAAGCAAATCACAGCAAATCAGTGCAAATCAGTGCAAATCAGTACAAATCAGTGCAAATCAGTGCAAATCAGTGCAAATCAGTGCAAATCACAGCAAATCAGTGCAAATCACAGCAAATCACAGCAAATCACAGCAAATCACAGCAAATCACAGCAAATCACAGTAAATCACGGTAAATCACTGCGCTCTGATTTACTGTGATTTGCACTGATTTGCTGTGATTTGAACTGATTTGCTGTGGTTTGCTGTGATTTGCTGTGATTTTTACATTTTTTAAATAAATCGTAACATTTATCAAATGCCTCACTTAACCATTGGTGGAACACTCGTATGGGATTTGTGAAATACACGCAGTGAAGCCAAGGCACGCACGTGTTAATGGAACGATCTGATTTGAACTGACCGTTCATAGAGTACATGACTACCTTTTAAATACACCACATATAACTTAATAAACAAACAAACTCCTCTTGTGCAACCGAGTGTGTATGAGTGCCATTACAACTAATTCCTCGATTGACTTGATCAACTGATGGGAGCATTGTGTCGAGCATTCGAATCAATTGGCAGGTGTCAATGAGATGGTGACCAGTGTGAGTCCGAGCTTCACCAAGTGCAATGCCTTCACACCCACTGCTCAGTGCCGAAACGAGTGCCAAATCGAGTGTGTTTGTGTACGATTGTGAATGTTTCTGGTTACTGTCACTGGTTTAAATTGAGATTTAAAACAACGCTATTACCAGGCCGCCGCCCGAAACAAACCAATTGATGGAAGTGGCACTGATGATTCATTCAATTTTAACACAATCGACATGTACCAGAATCTACCCCTAATACATTCAGGTAAACGATTAGATTCAATTGATATAAAAACAAACTTTAATAAATAAATTACAATAATAACTTGTACATTCGGAAAAGCACATTCCCAGTGAGACGAATCAACGAGCGACTGTTTTTTTCCGCTTAAATTATTTCCCAAAAGCAAAGTCAACATCTTTAAAGATGTTAGTTTGCGAATATGGGAGCATCCAGTGTCCCGCGTTGTACTTACACTGAATGTACAGTTTTCTATTTTCCGAAGTACACTTTTTAACGTGGAACTTGTACCAACCCTCGGAAATCTTGTGAGATCGGTCAAAGGGGCACCGTTTCAGTTTCTCCTCGTTCAAATAGATCGACATTTTCGTCCGTTTCGAAATAGCAGACAATAGCGAGGTTTCCCGAGAGGTAGGCGGCACACGAGCGCGACGGCCAAACCAGATCGATCCATCGGGCTAAAATAGCGAGGTCATCACCCTAAAACTCTATGGTTCGGTTCAGTTCGGGTTCGCGGAAGAAAATCTTCGGCTTCAAGTATCGTTTGGGAGAGGGCTCGTTAAAGTAGAACAGCACGAGGTAGCTGTGGCACGATCAGAAAGAAAGCGCAAATCGAAATGACAAAGTCGAACTACAACTTCGCTTATTTGGTGGCAAAGTCGAACTGACTTCCTAATGACTCACTCAACAACACAAAATGCCTTTTACTAAACATATGTGAAAGTGAGAGAGAGAGAGAGAGAAAAAAAAATTAAAAGTAACGTCGTTTGTGATGTCGTCTCTGGACAGAAGATACAGATTATTCAAATCTGAAGGATTCTCTTCTTCTTTCTTTCTAATCTTCTTTTTCTTCTTCAACGGGACATCATCATCGTCATCGTCGTAGTCCTCCTCATCATCACCATCATCCTCGTAAGGCGGATCGTTTTCAGTTTGCTTCGAAACAATCTTCTCAATCACCTTCGAGTCATCGTCTGAAACGCTATAGTCGTACAAACCATAAAATTCCTCTCCAATAACGTTCAGAGAAGTACGACCGTACCTGACCGGTTTCAACTGTCCACTTCCACTCGCAGCCTTCACGGATAGATCGAATGGACTAGTCGAGTCCTTGACAGAAGCCAATTCCAGGGCACAGCCGCCATTCTGTGTGCCAACATTACTCCTAAAATGAAGAAGATAAAAATATACATCAATGTCTAAAGTAGAATCTCAAAGTAATCCGATCTTACTTCACGTCGTTCAGTTCACGCATATCGATCGCCTTCTTACCGACAGTGCCTCAAACACGAACTTTCTCCTTACTCGAGCCAGCCAAACCACCACCATTCTTCTTCGAATTCACCTTGGTGGTGATCGATTCAGCCACCTGCTGCTATACTGAATTCTTCTTGGTGGGAGTGAAGATTCAAGTAAGAAGTTGAAGCTTGGGAAATGAATGTGTTCAGTTTTCGGTTCAGTTCGGGTTCGCGGAAGAAAATCTTCGGCTTCAAGTATCGTTTGGGAGAGGCTAGTTAAAGTAGAACAGCACGAGGTAGCTGTGGCACGATCAGAAAGAATGAATGTGATGCATTTGATCATCATCTCCATCAGTAACTTTATAATTTCTTGGTAATTTTCTCTTCTCGAGTGACTCAGCTTCAGCTTCCATTATACAATCGCCACAATCATTAATGCGTTCACTTGAACCACCTAAGGGAAACAAAAAATGTGTGGTAAAGTTAATCCCACAAATCAAACCACCACAATTGCTTACCATAATCATCACGAAATTTCTCCTAGACTTCGATCTTTGTACGAATGAACGGTACAATTCGTACAATATGGTTTTTTATCTGAATGTCTTTTGAGATGTTTGCGCAGAAGTTTAGGCGAAGAAAATGCTTTCTCGCAAGCACCTTTTCCACATCTCAATGCAGCCAAAGTATTTGAGCATGTCTGCTTAGGCTAGATTGGGTGTTGAACACCGCATCACATTCGCCACATCTCAATTGGCCAATGCTCGCTTTCATTTTCAAAACATTCTCAGCAACAATAATCGCTTGATCCTTGACCATCACTCACGATATTTTTAAATTTTGAGAGATAAATTGGAACTCGAGTGGATGAGTGTTACAAATGGTGACACTATTAGAAGTAGCTAAAAGAGAAATAGGATTTGCTTATACAGGAAACACGCAAAACCAAAATCAATGCCATTTGAAATTTTTCTTAGCACAGAACAAGAACAAGTTTCACATCAATATCTAAAGTAGAGTCCCAAAAACAAAATTCGATCTTACTTCACGTCGTTCAGTTCACTCATATCGATGGCCTTCATACCGATAGTGTCTCGAACACGAACTTTCTCCTTACTCGAGCCACCCAAACCACCGTTCTTCTTCGAATTCACCTTAGTGGTGATCGATTCAGCCACCTGCTGCTATACTGAATTCTTACGTGGACGACCACGCTTCCTGGAGCCACTGCCACCGGTACTGTCCGCCTTAACTATTCCTTTGCCGGAATAGTTATCCACGAGCGGGTTCTCATCGAAGACAAAATCGGGATCCACCTTCTTCTTGATCGGGCGTTTTCCTTGAATAACCAACGAAGTGGCCATCAGAGGCTGTGGTGATTGTGGTAGTGGTAGGGCAATCCACTCTGGTTTATACCATGCTGGCAGCAAAGACATTGGTGCCGCAAAACGGTTAATAATTTGGCTCTCTGGAACCATCTCAAAAGAGAGAGGTTTTCGATTATGAATTCGGCGCCTAACAAAAACAGGCATCGCTGCACAGATCACAGAAAGCGAGTTAGCTGGTTGGCTGTTGATGGAGGACATAGTCAAAAGCCTTGAGTACCACCGTGAAGATAGAGAAGAAACCAAATCGTGATGACACGAGAGAGGAGAATAAGCAAAATGGCTAGAAGCGACGAGGTGAACTAGCGATCAGCTAAACACTAAGTGACGAAACGAACTCAGCGGTCGTCGTAATTGCGTTCTTCTATATGTGTTGGTGTGCCAAAATGAGCGCGAAATTATTCAACGAGAGAGGCGGCAATGCATGCACAGTGAAGCAACACCACACACACACACACACACACACACACACACACACACACACACACACACACACACACACACACACACACACACACACACACACACACACACACACACACACACACACACACACACACACACACACACACACACACACACACACACACACACACACACACACACACACACACACACACACACACACACACACACACACACACACACACACACACACACACACACACACACACACACACACAGTGCAGTTAACAGAATACATGATAAGATTGAGATTCTAGATTAGATGGCCTACTGAATGGAGTCCTGAGCAGATCACTATGAGAAAAGCAATCTATAGTGACATTCACATCTATAACTGAGAGCCTTGGAATCACTACTACTACACAGCCAGTATGGCGCTTCACTTCAACCAATCAGATCGCTTGGTTTCGTCTATAAAAGAAGCTTGCAATGAGAGCACACGCTCATTCTCTCGCAAGCTCTAGTCCTGACTGGTCCTCTATCCTGCTCCTCCTATGCCTCTTCTACTCTTGCCCTGGTTGGCTCGCTTCAATTCTACAATGGAGCTACTATGCCTGGAAGTAAGCCACTATGGCTTCAAGACCCACTGCAAGTGAGTCTTGATTATGATTTAATGGTAAGCTCCATTTGTTTATTATTTTATTTATTTATATTTTTCTCGTTTTACAATAGTGATGGACTCGTCACTTCAACGTTTCAGGGATCAGCACTCGATAAGCCACCAGCACTAACAGCACCAATAACAGCAAAAACAATACATACAACCAGAACATGTCGTTCCAGGAACGTAAGACACTCTTTGTGTACGCTAGTGATAGTGATGATGATAGTGAGGATGATAGTGAGGATGACAATCCATTCAACATCCCGCTCGATCTGTTCGTAAAGTCGTCTTCATCGAAGCCGATTATGTTTTCTATTATGCACAGTATTTTCTGAAAACAGTTTCGCAAAATTTGTTTCTGTATTAACGATGAACAGGTGGAGGCGCTCGATCTGTCCACCAGTACTGACTATCGCAAGAAGAAGGTGTTGAAGCGGACAAATTTGCTCGGGACACCAGCCGAAGCTCGTGTTGATGGTAATGGTGGTGTTGACGATGATCAACAAGGCAACGATACCTCCAATAGCAGTGCCGGAGCAAGGATTTTTCCGCCTCTGCGAGTCAAAAAATTTCCGCCCCCAAAAAAGTATATAAGGGGGACCCTTATATACTTTTTCGATCTCACACCCACCCCCTCAAAAATTTTACATGTTTATAAATTGCTCTAAAGAAAATGAGTTTATTCTGAAACATTTAAATCTACGATTTAGTTAAATATTTGAACATTAGTATAAAAATTTACATTTTCTCACTTTTGAGATTGCCAATTGTTTTGCGATTCGATCAAAATCAATATCGTCGAGAATTTTCTTTTCAATTGCTATAATCGAAAGATTAGACAATCGCACTTGGCCCATAGTTGCCCGAAGGTAAGTCTTGATAAGCTTCAACTTGCTAAAACTTCGTTCTCCACTAGCAACACTTACTGGCTGAGTCAAATACAGAATCAGAGCATTTGACAGACAGGGAAGTTCATCCAAACAGTCAAGCTTGAGGATATGCTCTAGTAGATCATGTGGATTAAGATCGGTGTCAATTTTGTCACGAATGTAGAGGACATCTCTGATGAGGTCTTTAGCAGGGCAATCGCGGGTCTTACCGTCTGGGGTTGAGAAAGCAATATCAAAGTCCTGACAATGCTTCTTGAGTTCAGTTATGTCCATTGATTTTAGTTTGAATAAGAAGGAAAAGGTTTCGCAGTGCTTCATGTAAGCTTCAAAGTCGCTCTTGATGTTTGAATGGAAATGGTCCAAAACCGCGAAGTAGTGATCTGTACGAAGGTAATCCTTTGGATCTCTGCGTCTTATACTCTGCAATTCTACCTGGGGATCGTAAATCTTGGCAATCTCAGTGGCTAACTTAAGAATTTCTTCAAATCCATCATCATTTCGCATTCCTTCTAGATGAGCAAGTAGTTCCTTGACCTTTTCTTCTCCAGTAAGCAAATCACACTCGATGGTCTGCACATTTTTGGATGTTACTTGAACTTTTGCTAATATACGGTCCCAGAAGATGACAGCAAAGATAAACTCAATCGAAGTGATTTCCTCCAGCAGCAGTTGGGCTTCGTCTTTGATCTTTCGCTCAATGTTATCCGCCTGTTGGACAGTTTCCAATGCGTCGATAATTTTTTTCAAGTACAATCGATAAGGTTGTATTGCACGACCTCGTGCTTCCCATCGAGTCTGCGAGAGGCCGCATAGTTTAAGTGGAATATTTTTAGCTATCCACACTTGTCTGCATCTGATTCTCTTGAAAAAACTGTACATTTCGTCAAGAATGGTGAAAAATTTGCGTGTCTGTGCGTTCAATTCTCCTGCTTTCTTAACAGAAAGATTCAAGCAGTGTCCCGCGCAAGGAACAAAAGGAGCCAGGGGATTGAAATCAAGGATTTTCTTTTGAAGACCTGTGCATTCAGTTGATTAGTAATAATCTTTTAGTAGTGAAAATGAACTTACCTTCTTTGCAGCCACTCATATTGGCGCCATTGTCGTACCCTTGTCCTCTGAGTTTTCTCTTATCAATTCCTTTTGACTCCAAGAAATCCATGACAGATTGGAACAATGTTTCTGCATCAGTCTGCGGTTGTTCTTCAAAACCTAAGAAGTGTTCACGAGTTTCAACTTTGTGTGTAAGCTTGTTGAGATGAACGAAACGGAATATCATCGTAAGTTGCTCATCGCCCGCTTTGTCGGGAGTTGTATCCAAGATGATTGAGTAGTATCTAGCCTGTTTGAGGTCAACGAGAATTTTCTCTGTAATCAAAGATGCGAGAATACAAACAATTTCATCTTGAATCTGATGGCTAAGATAGTGATTCTTGCGTGAATTGTTAATCTGAGACTTGTGCGCGCAATTGAGGTGCTCTCTCATCGTATCATCAAACTCAGCCACATACTTGCACAGATTCAAGAACTTTCCACTGTCTGGTTCATACACTTTCTCGTTCGATCCACGTAGAGCGATGCATTCTGAAGCCAGGAATCCAATGTTTGCTACAGTTCGTTTGAAAACAGCGTACAATTTATTCTCTTCAGTTGTAAGAAGCTTTCTGGCATAATCCTCCATCGTTGCATTATTCTCAATTCGATGTTTATCTTCTTTAAACTTAAGCATAAACTCAATGTGCTTTGGAGAGCTCGAATGGTCAATTATGTACTGAGAAAAGCGTTCAGATTTGCCAAAACCATCAGAAAGTTTACAATCGTGATTGTAGAGTTTGCAACAAAAGCAATAGAAAGACTTGTTCTTTTTGGAAAAGAGAAGCCACTCTCGAGAACCATTTTCGTCACTAAAATATTTGGCGTAAGCTGGAGGAATATATTGAAATGGGCCTTGTTTAATCAGGTTAACTTGATCAGCATGTTCAATAACAGAAGGCCAACAAGCAGGATCCTTATACCAAAATACTTGACATTGAAAATAAATAAATAATTAGTCATAAAGAAAACAATAAATTGAAATAATTACAGTCAATTTGTGACTTATGAGTGTCATCCTCTTCTTCGGATTCGTCGCTGTCAGTTTCCATGTTTTCCTCCAGTGAAACTTCCTCATAGTGGCGCAAAAGACATTCTGAAGTAGGTTCCCGATAATTGTCAATAGTAGACAAATTTTTCTTTGCAAGAGATGGTGAAAGAACAGTTTCAGGTGGGTCAACTGTAACTGGTGGATCGACAACTTTAGGAATTAGGAAATTGCTGATTGGTTGAGTGATTGCTTTAATCTTCTTTTGAGAGGCAATTCTCTGTCGCTTATAGGAAGCACCAGATGTGGTAGATAGTTCTCCGACTTTTCGTTTAGATGAATTGCCCATTTTGCAGAATTAAAATAGAATTTTGTGGATTTGAGAAGTACAAGGAAAACAACACGGTTATGGTCAAGCCACTGGCCAGTGTGTATGAGTGAGTGAAAGCACAACGTTGTCACAACGTTTGGCCACATTGTAAATTGCTAGCAGCAACAACATAAGTCACAGACTGTGGCCACGATGCGCTCACATGCGTTTGTTTAGACTCGAAGAATTCAGTTGTTTGTCTAGCCGCAATAGACTAGCGCGGACATGTAAACAGATTTACCACTACCACTTCTCCCTAATATTCTGTGCTACACTGTGAACTATGAACTGTGTCTATTTCAACTACTCTGCAGCAATTTAAATGCAAAAACTCAGTAATTAAGAAATGTTTTCAATTTTTTACTGAAAATATATAAGAGTCCCCTCTTAGGTATTTTTTACAGTTTTCCCAATTTTCCGCCCCTTCCGCTCCTCCGCCTCTGCGTGTTCGCAGAGGTTACAGATGTCCGCTCCGGGGCTGTCCAATAGTGTCCAATTGCCCTGGAAACGAAAGAATCCAGAATCCTTCTCGAATGATGACGACGAAGATGATTATGATGAAAAAGAAGTAAAAGAAAAGGAGGACGATGATGAAGGTTTCGGAAGTTGATCCTCACAAGGACACTCATCCCAGCCAATGTCTGTATCATCCCCAACCAAACTCAACCATCACAAGTTAACCACCGATTCAATCTGATCTTACTTTATGGTGACCACTGCTTACAAGTGCACCATCGACAACTGTACCGAAAAGTTCAATGGCAAAGAGAGTTGACTCTTCTTCCACTGGTGGTCTCGACACGGACAACTGGCCGAAAGTTGTCTCGCACCGAACTGTTCAAGACTCGAACTTCGAGTAAAGGATTCGGTACTCGGTTAGTTGTTGTTTTAGTGATTCATAGTATTCTCACTGTTTTTCTCTTTTTGTAGAGAGCTATTAGCAGCACATCTGGTAACCAGTCATCCATACATTGTCATGTGGCATTGTAGCCTCTGTTGCCGTCCCTTCCAAACCCACAGTGGCCTATTGAACCACCACTGGATGTAACACCATGAGGCCGTGTACCATTGCATAGAGCCCACCTGTAACTTTAGTGCAATCTATGCCGTCCTGGTTCAACGTCACAGCAATCGCGCCCACAGTTCGCGCATCTTCATATGCGATGTGAACGACTGTGGGAAAGCCTTCAAACAGGCAGAAAATCTAAAGATGCACCAGCGCTTAAACTATATCAACAAGCCCTACCAGTGCAAATGGGGCAACTGTGACTAGGCCTCAACGACTCGTTCCAATGCGATGCGACATGTTCGCACAGTGCACTTCGGACTGCCCGCCTCCGTTTAAGGAACTGAAACTGCGTGGACTGGTCGAGACCCGTAAGGCGGGCGACTATGACTAGGCCTCAAAGACCCGTTCCAATGCAATGCGAATTTCAAAGATTGAAATCTAAAGATATCTAAGGAACAGAAACTGCGTGGACTGGTCGATACCCGTAAGGCGGGCGACTATGACTAGGCCTCAAAGACTCGTTCCAATGCGATGCGAAATCCAAAGATTGAAATCTAAAGATATCTAAGGAACAGAAACTGCGTGGACTGGTCGAGACCCGTAAGGCGGGCGAATATGTTCAGGTTGTGCTGGATCAACTGAAGCCCAATGCGGTAATCAACGAGGATGACCTGTGGGGCGGTAATATATTGTCAATTTGACCTTTAGGGTCACTTAATATATATTATTATAATATTTGTACATAGACATTTCATTATATTAAATACATCTTTTTTACTCGAATTGATATCTTCAATGTGGCGGCACTTCGCCTACCTTTCAGACCTTTCCATTAGCCATCTTGACCGTACTCTAGCTGGCCTGTTGTTTGACTTTGACTTCTCAAAGTCATCTCGCAAAAACATCTACAGTAAACTTTTGTGCTTACTATTTAGCCTATTTTACAGGTTCAAGCATTGATTTCAATCACCCACGATAGAATTCATTCAGACTGTGACAGACAGACTAATCGAACTTTACCTTATATAACGATTATGCAAACCAACCAACTAAAGTCACAACAAAGTTGCCAATTTGAAAGTATAATTGTGAGCAAAAGCATCATTGGAAGGCTGGCGATGATCGTTCGCTCGTCGTCACATTCGCCCATTATCAGCCATCATCATCAATGTGGCCGAAGAATTGTTGGGAATTGCTTTGCTTGCCATCATAATGCCTCGCACCACATAACAAGTCAAGCTACACTGTCCCTCAGCATAGGCTCTTGTGTGAGTGTGTGCATTCGGTTGTATAGTTTGCCATCAATAATATCATCTCGGCTCGGTATTATCTAACACAATAGTTACCGTAAAATTATGGTTATACTCACTTTTTTTCCAGTGCAACCACTCCCCCCGCCACTCGATCGCTGGTTCTGCACTATGTTCAAGCCTTCATCAGAGTACACTCCACCGTCATAATCACTGCAGGTTTGTTTTGGTGCTCTCATTCACTGGCTCAATCTGTCGCCCATCTGTATTCCGTGCCTGCACTAATCTCATCTACCTGTTCCTGTACCACAAAGAGCACATACATTTCTTCTTTGTTCACTAAGCCACTGTGCCCACCCTCTCCATTATTAAGTGCACTCTCGCATTCACTCGAGTCATCGAGCACTCTAACTACAGCCCGACCAAACAACCAAGCCTGACATACTATCGACACCAGAACCGAGTTTTGTTGGGTTGGTGTGTTGAACCTAAACTAGAGTCCCATCACCTGGACCTGAGTTCGTATTTCACCGATCTGGCAGCAGTGCACAAATCATATTGGCACAATCACTATCTCATGGTAGATGGGTGTTTACATCACATGACACTTCTGACTCAAATACTGCGTTCACTTTCACTTTCGGTCATTAACTATTCTGCGAACCATTTTCACCTCTCCATTCGGCACTACGACCACTCTGATCAACACTCGCCCATCACTGTTCACCAATCTTGTCATTGTCACCGCTCGTGTCTCCAATCCACAATGGCGACACCAATCTGATCGGAAGAGGAGGACGTTATCGAAGATGAGGAGGACGATGACGAAGAGAAGCAGGACATCGAGGAGCACATGGCTCTGTTGGAGAATTCTTCGCCCTGATGATGGTCCTTGGTTTTCAATTAACTTCTTCTCCGTATGTACTCACATTGCGCTCGGAAATCGCCAAGTGAGCACCACCACCACTACCATCACCCAACTGTAGACCCTTTTGCCACGACACATTCCACAACAGTGTCTGCACGAACCACAATGTAGATTCCACTCTGTGGAATAATTCCTGAGCCTTCGTTATCATCGTGCCAATCTGTGCACTCTGCGATGACCTCACTCCGAATAGACTAATTCACTCTGCTGTGTGTCATCATCCTGTTTGTCACGGCCAACTCCACATCCATTCTGGAGCTAATCGTTGTCGTGGTGACAACAGCAGCAAATGAAACCAACAACAACGACCAACACTTGAAGCAAGAAGATCTGTGATCAGTGGTCGAATCGGTTCCATCTCCAATAGAAGATCCCTCATATTGTCGCTTGTTGTGGTTGTTGTGCACGGAAAATGAAAGCTCTGCAGCCAATCTGTACTCAAACGAGCACAACCACCCAAAGAAGGATTATGTGGTGGGAAGAAGAAGTAACCATTCCCAAGCAAACAATCCTCACCGAAGCCACTCAACAGGAAGGGTGCATCAGAGTTTATGTCTCAGCACTACCATCCATATCACCACCACCACCATCGCTTTCACCTGCACAATCATGTGTGGATCAGTAGGCCATCACGTTTCCACGAGTGATCAGTTCGAGAGCGATTTAGTGATAACGAGTTGAACTCAAAGTTATTGGCGCTTTATTAATTTCGGCCCGAAGGTCAACATGCTTTACCTAGTGTTCGCTGACCTTAGCCCTTTGCTTAAGCACATTCATGAAATTTGCCCTATTGCCAAAAGCAGTTATGGTATTTTGGTATAAAAGAAGCAATCGTCGTTGAGGCAGGCAGTATCATTTACACGCTTCGTCTCGCGATTCATGCTCGATGGCTGACTTCCATCTTTCCAAAACACTGAACAATTTCTACTCGAACCTCGCAAGCTATTATTTGTACAAGCCGCCAATACCTCGACCTGAGTGATATCATCACTCCAACTTTCACCACATGTCCATATGTTTACCCGTGGACCGTGGAAACAAGTGATGCACTATGAACCGGATCCAGAGGTATCGCGTACGGCCGAAAACCTGGCTGCACTGTCTCTCCAACCTGCATGTATATTTGGTACCAGAACCAGCCCCGCAAAAGTTCTTGAATGCTCTTGCATTCAATACAAGGTGGGAATGGAAGACAAACCTTACCCCTCTTTGAAAGAGAATAATCTTCCTTGCAACGAAGAGAAATGAATCCACTGGACAAACGAAAGGTCTTCGATTGGATGTTGCTGTTCCTAGCTCTTGACTGTCTGAATTCTTGAAGAAGAAGAAGTTGAAGCTGCTGATGCGGCTGCTGAAGCTTATGAAAGCTCCAAAGAAAAGTTACAAATGAATTTCACAAGAAAATCTTAAAAAACATTTATGATCGGATTGGAAAGAAAAAAGATGAAAATTTGAGAAAAGATCAGTCAAGAAAAAGCCGAAAATGCCAATCAAAGAAAACTAGGCATTAGTCAGGATATGCCACCAGTTCAACTTGAGAGAAAATGCGCGCATGGAATGAAACCCATCAACAAGCTTTCGAGTGTTCAAACTCAAAGAAATTGGAACATTGGAAGAGATTCTACCAAGGAAATTCGCAAACAATTTGAAAATAGCGAATGCGAATAATTCATATGACCCAATTGTACAAAGTTACATGGGACATTCTGAAATTGTATCTTTCTTTGTAAATCAATAATAAATTTTGCTGGAATATTTCAGCCTTTTCAATTATTTTGAGTTTCATTTTGAGTTTGAGGTCAATAATTTGAGGAGTGCAAAGCGTTACATGTCTATTGTTAGCTTCCTGACTTGAACAAACATCTTTTTCAGATGCATAGTAGTTAACTCGAAATCCAAAGGAATGTTTCAAGGAGTTTGTGTGTCTAGGTGGGTCAAAGTGTGTCTCTAATTCAGTATGCATCATGTTCGGATATTCACCCGCAAAATGCACTGAATGGCAAAGAAAGTCCGACGTTATCATACATCGACAACAGCAGCAGCAGCATACAACCCCCTCACTCATTTGGCTATTTCCCCGAAAATGAGACATAATGTAAGGGCCCATGGCACTGAGTCAGTGAGTCAAACACAAACTTAGTGGAGTAAGTCACACTCGCTACTACTCGATTAACGAGTAAAATAGAGAAACCAACGTAAGAGAGAACGGTGGGCGAGAAAGCAATCGCGGGTGTACAGAACACCAAAAAGAGGCAAACAAATCGTAGATCAGTTGCGAGCTCTCTCTCTCTCTCTCTCTCTCTCTCGTGTGTGTGTGTGTGTGTGTGTGTGTGTGTGTGTGTGTGTGTGTGTGTGTGTGTGTGTGTGTGTGTGTGTGTGTGTGTGTGTGTGTGTGTTTCGGTGCAGTCACTTTGAGTCAATAATACACAGAGTAAGTGAGGCACTGCTGATCGAAGTGGTCGAGTATGAGTGCACAAATGCAAAGTTTGCCTGAGACGGGTTGATTCAACGTTCGGGCACTAACCGTTAGAGTCATACACTGACTATTGGCTATTCCTACAAAGTGAGCATTATCAATAATATCCACTAAAGTAGCTGCCACTGTCAAATGAGTTTAAATTGCCGACAAGTTTGAACTTGAATGTCACAAGGCAAAACACCTGGCTCAATGTTAGTGCAGCACGTCTTCAGCAATCTTTGGACAACGATCTACACCAAACGCAATTCGTACCCCAACTCAAGCCTGTGCATGAATCTAGTCGGTTATCCATTTGGCCGGCATCAGTACAATAGCGCACAAAGCAAACTAATTACCACTGACAATCATTCACAAGCACAAACAACTCTATCATCATGATCATCGCCATAACCAGCACAATCTTGATTTGATCAAAATCGATAGATACCACTCTAAATGAGTGACCAGTAGTGAGGTACGCTCGATTGAGTTCTAGGCCGACGTGTCTGTATGTTCATTGATTGTCTCTGACCGAGACCAATTAGTCCATCTACGCCGTATAATCAATGGCAAACTCACAGCTCCGTTCCATCTTTTCGGTTTGTGCAATCGAACGGCGAGAGCCATTCCAGTGCGATTGTCTTCTCAAGTTACCTTCGGAGCTATGATCACAGCTATGTCAATCAGCGATCACACATACACTTGTGCTTTTCGCTCGATTGTGTCACAGTGCACTCAGCCCAGTTAGTCATTCTTTAATATTTCCTAGACAGAAGCGTCATTATCCTAATGTGTAAATCCGTGTTGACTGCTTCTGCATAGCCAATACTGCAAGCACTACTCACATGCACATGTTGAACTTCTACACAAGTTGAACCGAACTCTATTGTGGAGTGTAGCATGCACAGTTTGCCCCCACTTCTCATTTTCATTGAAACATGAAGATGATGATCACCAAAAGGACGTATCGTTGTACCCGAATCTAGCAGTGAATTATCATCATGACCAGTCAATAGCTCTCTGTCCTGGTGCATTGTCCTTATGCATATTTGTTTGTGTGTTTTGTGTCCAGTGTCACCTTGAGCTTGAATTCATACGTCGATCGTTTGGTTCGATGTCATATGGTGTTCAGTTTATAGTTAATGGTTGTCAACAAGGCTGATCATTGCAATGGCACCATTAGTCTTTTAGTGTTGCTATCCAATCGACATTGTACATTGAGTGAACGATCTCACTTTTGCAAACTCGGCAATGCTCTACCCGTGGCACATTGCATTGCTCGTCTTTTGTTGTTGATTTTGAGTGTATGTTGGTTGACTGTATGTGCTTGCCTGTATGTACTCATCCTTTTTTGACTACATCCGTACGGCAATCTACTTTACATTCGTGTTCGAGCTGAGTGTGCTCTTTGAGTGATCTTGTCTGGTCTTCTCGAACCTTATCGTCATCACTCAACACGACAAATCTTTTTCTCAGACCTTCCACCAAGTCACTAGTTTGGACTGACTTCACTTACCTTCAACACTCGCCGAATTGGTCACGGCACAAACGAGTGTGATCAGTTGGTTGGACGCTAATGTACTTGCAATGTAACTCGCCACCAAATCCATCGCACCAAACATTATGCTAATTTGTAAAGTGAACGTCTGTCTGATTTGCTTTGTACAGATCGGTCCGACACGCGAATCAGTGAGTTAGTGAATAGAGTATCAATCGGTTGGCGCATCGATTCGATTCAATAGCCACCGATGGACACATCATCGATCTCAGTCTCAGATGTGCCACTGGAATGAGAGTTGAACCAGAGTTGAACACTTCAAATGAGCTAATATAGTGAACAGAACTGTGGGCATCGAGCATTGGTGGTGGTTGTACTGGTGAAAGGGCACATTCAATAATATGTTTCGTAGCAAACAAGTGAGTGTAAGGCTAAGTCCAAGTGGCGCTCCTGGTAATAATCCAGCATGATTATCTTGATTTAGTGAACTGCCCAAATTAGCGTGTTAATTGCAATCGAATCGAACGGACATAGCACACTTCTCAAAAGTGTTCCCAATTCTGTTCGCAATTGACTTGGCTCAACTATAAATATGTGTAAATAAGAGCGACTCCAATTGGTGCTAAGCCGCATGCCCACACTCAGTACACAGTTATTTGATCGTTTCGACTCGAGTTTCGGATAAAACAAAAGTGCCCATACACATCACACCAGTGCACTACACTCGATTCAATTGAGCCTCACTAGGCGAATGAGGGAGAGGGAGCGTGGGTTGTTACATAATGCAGTGGTTGAGGACGGCTATTCAGTCTCATCAGATTGCGACAAATCGATAATCAATACTTTGCGAGCTTTGTCACCAGCAGTCGATAGCACCTTGTGAGTCTTTGTCTTTCCATCAATGATCGAACGATGTGGGAACGTTTAGAGAGCTGCGGGACCAGTTGGACAGAATGTCTGCTGTGCGGATAGAAATGACGGGTGACCATTTAGCCATATTAGTCCATTGCAATTACCGAGCGCCATCAAGCCTTATTAGCCAACATAGCGAAACAGAGACACATCCATTAGACAAACACCAATTGACGCATTCAAACATGCACCGAGTGTTGCGGAACACTTATGGAACTGATCAGTGACCACAGGAATGACCTTTCAGAGCGATCTTCAGGAACGTGACTGACTGGACCGAATGTTTCCGATCAAGCTGAGACCAAGGCTGTGGTGGGTGTCTCTCTTTATGGCTCGTCGATGCGACCGTTACCGTCACCACCATTGTCCATGCCACGTCAACACTTCTTCAGTGGCTTCTCCATCACTGTGCTGTTGCCTCGAACAACAACATCGCCAGTTGATGTACTGAGCCAAGTTAGTGATGTTATGTGCGAATATTCGCCAAAAATCATACCAACTATTCGAATTGCTAGTATTCGAAAAGTTACCAAATTTATGATTTTATGATTTGAACGAATCATCAAATTATTCGAATATTCGGCGAATATTGGTTCCGCCTCCAAGTGGCTCCATGAACTGCCAGAGAACTTACCCAACCAATTAGGGTAACTACTTATATAATCAATTAGAATAGGTAATTATCTTACTAACATCTTGGAATAGAGTGATGGTGATGCTTTATGTCTATCAAAAATATTCGTCAAAAACAAGATCGTAATCGAATCCTTTCAATCCAGATATTGTCCAAATGAGAGTTAATTAAGACAAACACAAAAAAATATTGATGCTAAAGGTTGCCAGTGTAAAGTGAAAATGACGCAACTAGAAGCCTAGGCTACCATTGATCATCATAAGCAGTGTTACTGACAATTTGTGAGTGACAAATGGAAAATGGCTATGACTAGACTTTCCAAGATGGGATGAACGATATATTGATTAGGGAGGAACTTTTATCGATTTGCAGCGATTCGTCATGCCAGGGAATGACAAGCCTTGTTTAAATCAGAAAGAATATCGAAAATTGGAAAGAGCTTTCTGTCAAAACCTATCCTAAAACATGAATGTCTAAACATACGACCAATGTGACGTGACTCGATCGAGACTCGACATTAATCTTGAGTCAGGGAAGCGAACCGGATGTGTTTTCTTGTGATTACCGTTTTGTTCAGTCTTGCTACTAATTTTCGATCAAAATGTTAAATGTTAGTATGTTATGCTATGTTATGTTAGTATCAATCTCACTAATGAGTCATTATGCTTCAGAACCAGTTATGATGATAACAAAGATTCTGTGACAGAATGTCAGTGTGGTTGACTCGTTTATTGCATTTAGGTGCATATTACTTTGTATATCTTTTCTTATTTGATTATTCAAAATTAATTCTTTGTTTATCCGTATTCCTTCGGTAGTGAATATAGTTGCAATGTAGAGGTAACGTGTCTCTTTCTAGTTCAGCGTTACACAATGCATTGGAAATGGAAGCATTAATAGAATTCTACCGAGTTAATAAGTTAGCCAATTCAATCATTATAAGAATGAGATACTTTGATCATATTTTGTTCATTTTTTTGTGATTCGACGCCCAGTCTGTTTGAAAGAAAAAACGGAGTGATTAGTGCATCAAATTCTTACCTTTTGGTTGAGCTTGTTCCTTTGTGCGTCTTCATTCTTCAGATAAAATGTAGATTCAGTGAATTTAGTAAAATTGTCGCGCTTGAAATGCCTTCTTTTTCCCAGAACAAAATCAAAGAGCCTGAATTTACGCTCAATTCTGCATGAAGATGTTGGTGCGTAATCGTAAATTTTGTTCGTTTTAGAGAGCTTGAAAAGTAATCTCAATCCACTATTCTTATCCATTGTTGCTTCAAATTTTGTCAAAGCTTTTCGTGCCGAAAAATACTTACTACCATTTGCACAATTGGCCTCATTGATTGCGGCACTTTTGAGGTACGAATGAGCACGTTGCAGAATATTTTCACTTTCAGTTGCCTTCAAATATTCTGCTTCAGTTGATGCGATAAACATTGGAATCAATTTGAGATGATTAAACAAATGTTCAATTTCTTCAGTCAGTTCATCACTTTCAACCAACATTTGCTTCAATTGAGTAATAGTTTTGGTTTCTTTCTTGGTTCCACCTGCATCCACAATTGTACTACCAAAATTGAACGACTTAAGTGAACAGTGGTGGTAGTAGCAAACTGCAACCATGAATGTTCCAAAGCGAGTGTTGACTGGATGCGGTGGAAGTACTCGGTCGTCTGTTGAGTCATCCTTTACTGGAATGACGCATTGTGGGTCTGCTTTCTGGACCACCGAATCCCAAACACGAGCCCAAATGATAGACGCGCCAGATTCTGTCAAAAGATATTCCCAAGTTTCGTCTGTTGCATTGGACAGAATTTCCGAATTTGACTAATGCAAGGAAACATTTGCAAGATTGGATGTTTCCTTTTTATCAGCCTCAAACAGATCTTCAATCAATGAAGTGCACACTTCACTGTTGGTTGCATTTTTGTATGCTTCTCTTCGGGCAGTAGAATTGCACATCACTCTCTTCATCAGTGACATGAATTTGACCACTCTCGGGTGCTGTTTTGCAATTTCCTGGAATACATGTGACAGTCCATGTGTCACACAAGTGACGTGAATCATTTCACTCAAAATGTCATTCTTCAAATTGCGACCTGCAGTGAGCATATAACTGGCACCATCTGACACTAAGATTAGAACTTGTGCTTGTCTTCGTTTGACTTCTTCGATCGATCCCCAAAGTTTGACAAGTGCCTCGATGATAGCATTGTAGATGGTCACGTTTGTTGGCGATCCGTCGAGTTCTTTTGCCGTCCGATTGTGAAACATCAATTTTATAAGGAAAAATAGCCGACTGGTTAGATAAATCTATTAAACTGCACGCATTGGAAAAACCTTACAAACTGGTAGAATGAGCCATAGTTGCAGAATCGATCCACAATCAAAACTTAACGAAATTGCAAATAAGACCAAAAAGGCGCGAAAATCATCAACAACAAGCAAGCAACCGGCGATGCAGTCACGAAGCAGTGGCGGCGGGAACAGTTTGCGCGCGACAGCAGTGCCATTTTGCCTGCTTAACTTTGCTTGTACTAAGTTGTCTGTCCATCCGCACAGAGAGAGAGGGGAAAGAAGTGCAGTGGAAGTAGAATGTGAGAAAGCACATGTGATAGACCCCCAGTAGGGAAAATGCTGCTCTACTCGATACCAGTCGACGAAATCCTTGACCGTGGTGCTACTGCCATTCACAGATGAGTGTGTGTTTGCTTGTGTGTGCGTGTGTGCTGATGTGTTTACATGATTGTCTTTATGAACTGTTCTTAATTCTTAACTAGTATTAAGTGACGCCGTTGGCGTAAAGGAGGAGCGAACCTGGATGTGGTATAGTCCAGCAAAAAATGTTTTGTGAGATTTTACTTGTTTTTTATGAGTGATACTTTAGGCAAACATATTTTTATAACACAAGATAATTGACAAAAATACCCTAGTTTTGGCCAGTATTGAGCTTTTGTAAATAATTTTCTATATGCAAAAAAGGCTATTTCTCTGCTTTGGAAGAACACTATTTTAGTTCACAATCGAGTTGAATTGAATAATCTAAAAATCTTCTGAAAATTAACTACTTCACTTCTTCAGTTCTGGTAACTTCAATTTATAAAGGCTATATTATAATTGCGTGACTATCTAACCAACAACTGGAGTAATGAATTTGTTTAATTTGTTTAAATAAGATAAGTTATGACTTTGAGTCGGTGCAAATATTACATATTGAGTATTGAACAGTATTACTACATCTAAAATATTTTTAATACTAAAGAACAGTATTTACTCTATTGAAATCAGAGAAAATGTTACGTTTAGTAGTAAAGCACAAAGTCATCCAAACGAATCCTCAAGAGAGTTATAACCAGCAAAAATAGTTCATTCTGGACATTCCAATTAACATATAACAAAAAATTTCTTTTTTTGTATTCCGTCTCATGAGCTTGCAGCTTCATACTCACAATCGGATACAATGGAAATTTCAAAAATGTATCTTTAAACAATAATAAATATGATATCATATCATCAAATTTCTCATTTTCATCAACCTTTTCATATGTTCTATACTACATAATTTAATTCGTATTCTCAATAAAGTAGAGATAAAAAGTACCCTGTAGTTGAAAGTTTTGTTGTGACAACTTGAATAACCAAAAGAAAGCACTTTCCCAGCAAACATACTTTAAAAAGTAATTTGCAGATAATTTTATTTTAAAATACTTTAAGTTATGCATCAAAAACAGTGCTCTATAATAATTCGGTAAGTTAGATGTGTTTTAATGGAAAATGTATTAGATGGTAGAGGAAGTAAGCTCGAATTGTGTTGACTTGATTTAATAGATCACACAGGCTTTCAACATGTCTTGATCGTGGTTCAATGTTTTTGAGCAGATACAGTCAACAATATGCAATTTGGTTTAAAGTTAACACAATCACACCAATATGTGAATCACATCACTCCTGTGTGGGTGTGTTTGTCACAGCGCATCCCCTTTGCGCACAGCTGGCTCGATGCTCGGCGTGTGTGCTTGTCTGTGTCCCAGACAGTGTTTTGTACTTCCACTGTGGACACTCGGTCCTTACACATTTCTATACAAAATTTGATTTATTTTTTGAAAAATCGCTGCACCGTTGACCTTTGACTTATTTGCCAAAAGGCACAACTTCACCCCAACCAGAACACTGTGTAAAATTTTCAGACCGATCCATTGAACGGGTATAGCCGAAACCCTCTACACAAGCCTTTTCCTATCAAGCGGCGCCAGAGGACTCGTTCACTCACAAACTCACACCCTCGCTTCGCTCGGGCGTGAGTTTGTTCGTTCGCTCCTCCAACAAGCCAACGAAAACCAAAACGTCATCATCTGACACTGGGCGTCGGCCACTGAGAAGCGAGCTCAACGCACTGGGACAGATCACTGCTGGCACAGCTGACAGAGCACCGTCCACCGAGATCACAGTACCAGGCCTTTGGCTCTGGGCGTCGAGCACCTAGATGCGAGACACAAAGCTCTTGGCATAAATGACATACACTGCGACTGGTGGCTTGAGTGTGCTTACCAATGTGTTGCCTAATAAGCTACCTGATCCGAAGCAACACTGCACAAAGACAAAGTTTTGGTAGCACCAAATTAGTGTCTGTTTCTTTCGGGTCATTTCAATGGATATTTGTCTTTTGAATAGAACATGGCCACGATTGGGAAATGGTAATAAGATTAAAGTACCACAATGAATGTGTGCACGCACAACTGCACACACAAATGCAGCACTCCTAAATGGAGCTTTTTGGTGCAAACACCGAGACCGCTTCCACCCTGGCAGAACACCTAGACATGAAGATTCGAGATTATTTCATGACTAATTGCACTTGTTGAATTATTACCCTGTCACCTTGCTCACTCGAAATTGTTGTTGAACTATTGAACATTGCCACTCAGGCAGTTGCTGGCACTGATGGGTCATCTCAGCATCAGTGCCCTACAATCGCCACTCTAAACCGTCCCACTAACCAGCTCATCTGCTCTCTGTGGAAGCATCTCTGTCTGGCCATTTAATAATTACCGACAGGCAGTCTTATGGGTGTTGGTTACATCGAAACAAGCTAAGTCTCGTCCATGCATCGTTGCACTTGTACCTTGTAGTCGACCATCCACGCACTGCAAAGTTTGGTGCCTTGACAGATTGAACATTGTCACTCGCCTGTAGGACATGCACAACTATCTCTTCAATAGCAGTCTGAACCAAATGTTTTCCAGCCACATCAAGACACCATCCAGCTCCATCCATTAAGTAACATAACTCACCAAATTATCATTTTGGAAATTCGTTCTATAGATTCGCTCATTTCAGTTAGTCAAAGTGCACAATATTCTCCGTGTGAATGAACAGTACCAAAGTCTCTTCTATCTAACTAACTCTAACTATATACACCAACAAATCTGTTCGCATCCTTGGTTAGATTGAACGTCACTTACGAGGGACATCGAGAAACAAATGCATCAGCATGTTGATAAAAATAATAATTAGTCCAAATTAAAATTAATTGAATTTAATATTTTAAAATATTTAAAATTAACAATTTAATATTTAATATTTTTACGCAAAATTTTCCTTTAGTTCAACCTTGATCTTCAATTTTAGAATTTGTCCGTTAGTGTGAAATGAGCTCATGATTTCGTGCCCACAATTGTTCTATCTCGGTCGAATCAAGTTCAGTCGGTTTGTTGATGTTCATGGTTTGTTCTGTGCACACACATCCAAGTCATAAGATGTATGAGTGAATTAACGCACACTTTTCCTCCTTCCACACAAACTAGCTAATCAGATCTGTAACCACAATTGAATATGAATTTTATTCTTTATTCTTTCTTTCCTTTTCAACATACAATTACAAATTCAAAATTCAACTATGAAATCACATATTGACGCAAATAGATAAAAATCACACCACAATAACACACTATTTCTGTCCACCTAAAATATTCACTTTTCTTATCCTCCACAATCAGTACACACTTCTCTGCCCAAAATGTCCGATCAAAGCGTATAAAAGACCCCAGAAGACAAGCATTAATTGTCGACCATTCATTCAGTCAAAGCTTTTGTCTGTTTGTCTTAACATTTTGTGATTCACCTATTTCACCTTTCATCTCCCCAAAACATAACCATTTTTCTCAATTTATTACTCCTAAATTTGATTTGTTCACTTGTTCATTCATCAATCCATTCATTCATTTACTTATTTTATACTATCACCAAAATTAACTTAAAAAGCAAAATAAAAATCAGCAAAATATTTGAAAAAACCAATTTGACTGTTTTGTCCATTTTGTATGTTTAAGTGAGTTTAATTTTTATTATTACCTTCACTTTTAAACTCAACAAGACTGGCAGTTCATACCTACTCGCTTCTGCACGTAAACTCAACAAGACGACATTTCATATCTGCGTGATTTTCTTCCCACTCTGTCTGCACCAATTTCATTGATTTTCATTCTCACGATCATCGTTCATCCTTTGGAATTTTCATCCTTCATTAAATCATCTGTGGCTTCATTAGTCGCATCTGCAATGTAAACTCAACACGAAAAACAGTTGAGACATTTGCGTGACTTTTTTCCCTTCATTGTCTGCATCTATTTCATATACTCTCGTTCACGCGTACATTATTCGACCTTTTACGTTTTCATCGTTCCTTCATTTACCTGTTTTATAAAGCATGCATCTTTTCAAGCGCTAACTATATTCTCCAGTGTTCACTAAATTCATTTAACCTATTCTTCAAATTCGTGCACGTAATTTTTGTTCTTCTGTCCTGATCAATAGAGTTTGCAACCGGAAGCAATTCTCTCGTATATTTTCTTTTGGCTCGTTCTTTTTACGTGATTTCCTTTGTTCTTTGGAGACGTCCTCATCTGTTACTACGTCTTCTCGTGGCTCTTGCTCTTGGACATAATTTTTCTTCCAGGTACAGCGACTCCACGCATGTGATGATCACCGCGAACGCTTCTATGGAAGCCTCCTTTTTCCTGTTCCTGTAGACTTCACACCCGAGTACAAAACTCGTGACCCTAAAAGGCGCCTGACCCCGAGGAAGTGGTCTAAAATTGGGTAAATACGCTATTTTTTGATCGGACAAAACATTTTTCCCCCCTTCTTTCTTATTCACACATTTTCATTACACTACATGACATAACATTTACAAATTTTGTGTTTGCGTCTTGATTCTTCTCGTGCAGTTCTATGATTGTGTTTGTGTGTGTCCGTAATACTAAACCATGGCTGATGCTCGACTGATAAGTGATTCGAAGGAAAATGATTTTATAATCATTAAAGAACATTGGGGAAAATTGAAATCTCTTTTCGAACAATTTGACGTACTCATCTCAAATTATGAGAATCGTTACTCTGAGGTTTTAAGAGATTCTAATGATTTTGAACAGTTTAAATTAGATTACAATTCTGTTGTTAGTACTCACAATTCTGGTAACGAAAAGACTATTGAGCGGGAAATTCAAAGCAAACCTCTGCTGAGTTTGACTGTTTCAGGTCAACAGAATTTGCCTCGTTCTCAGTCTGATCAATTTAATTGCAATAATAATAATGGTGATGGTAACAATAATAGTAATAGTGATAGTGTTTTTACTCAAACTAACAATCCATCTAATTTAATTCAATCTCACCACATTAACAAAATTAATCATGGTAAAAAGAAAAATTGTTCCAGAAATCCCTCTAATTTAACTAACATTAAGGAACCAGATAAATATTCTAGTAATTCCCCGTGTATGCGATGTGGTCAAAAGAATCACTCAACTTTATTTTGTGTCTTTACACCCAGACAAGTCAAATATCAATTGGCTGTTGACTTGTTGTTGTGCCTGGTTTGTCTTTCTGACACCCATTGTACGGACAATTGCCCGATGACTAGTTATAAATGTTTCCGGTGTGGTGCTAAACACAACCGATCTATTTGCTCCTCAACAACCTCTAACAATGAACCTGACGATCAGACTTTGATAGTAGAAGATGATAATGACGATGATGATTCAGATTCAAATTCTAGCTCTTTTGGTAAAATTTTTACAAATTTGTTTTCTGAACGACAAGTTATGTCAGCCCTTAGAGTTCATAAAGTTGATTTTAACCCAATTCGATCTGTCGTTGCAAAAATACAGATTTTCGCAGTTTTTCTATTAGGTCTCGTTGATACTGGTGCTAACGTGAACTTGTTCCCTTACGCATTGGCTGTACGCCTTGGTTATAAAATTTTACCTTGTGGTCACAAGTTGTTGGCCTCAAATGGTGAATTTTTCGCTCAAGGTAAAGTTGTTGTCCCAATGAGACTTGGTCGTGTTGAAAAACCGACTAAATTCTTATTGAGTGATCAGTGTGACAAGATCATTCTTGGTCTTGAAGTGTTTGTTGAATTTTTACTCGGTCTTGATTGTCGTTTGAAATTGCTTCAGTTGTGTCCAGATGAAAAAAACTATTACATCTTACCGAAACCAAAACCATTGAAGTCTGTAATGAATGTCGAAGGTGTCGGTGACGTTGAACCTTTGACTAAAGAGGAACAACAGCAGGTAAAACAAGAACTCTTGGCATTTAAAGGAATATTCTCGGAAAATGGTAAAAAGGTAGGCGAAATCAAGTCTGAAGAGTTTCGAATAGTTTTGAAACACGATCTTCCAATTTGTCTTCGACCATACAAGTGTTCGGAGAAAGACCAACAAGTGATTGATGCGAAAATAAAAGAACTCAAGGAAAATGGTATAATTAGAGATTCAACAAGTTCCTATTCGTTCCCAATCGTTTTGGCCTCAAAGAAGGATGATGTGGATCCTTCGGTAAAGGGGCGTTTATGTGTTAATTACCAGAAATTGAATGACATCACGGTTCCAGAAAGTTATCCTTTACCTACAATGGACATTATTGCTGATCGTCTAAATGGGGCACAATTCTTTACAACATTGGATGTGGCACAGGGATTCTATCATATTAGAATCCGAGAAGAAGACAAACACAAAACGGCTTTCTCAACCAACAACGGGAAGTTCGAATTTAATTTTATGGGGTTTGGTTTTCGCAACGCCCCCATCTATTTTCAACGCATTATGTCTAACTTATTGCTTAAATATTCTTTAATAAGTTTTTGTGTGGTCTACATTGACGACATACTTATTTACTCGAAAACATTCCAGCAACATCTGGAACATATTCGAGCAGTTTTTAATATGGTAAAACAAGAAAATATTATATTAAAACTCAGTAAATGTCATTTCGCTAGAAAGAAAGTACAGTACTTAGGTCATATTATTAGACCAAACATGATTAGTCCTTTGAATAGCAATACTATATCTATTGAGAAATTACCACCTCCCACAGATTTGAAGTCATTGCGAAGTTTTTTAGGTAAAATAAACTATTATCAAAAGTTTATCCCTAACCGTGCTTCGCTCTTATATCCGCTCTACAATCTCTTGAAAAAGGGGACAGAATGGATATGGGATGATGACTGTAAGACTGCATTTGAAACAGTTAAAAAGATTTTGATTTCCTACCCGGTGCTTAGAATTTTCGATCCCGATAAGCCAATTTTTCTAAACACAGATTGTTCGCGCCGTGGGATGGGAGCTGTGTTAAAACAAAGCGATAAAGAGAGTGACAAAGAAAAGGACCAGTATGTGATTGGGTACTTTTCTAGGCCACTTTTGAAATATCAAGCCAATTATAATGTTAGTGAATTAGAACTCCTTGCTATCGTCGAGGCAATCAAGTATTGGCATTATTACCTTACCGGTAGGTTCTTTACTATTATTACGGATCATATGAGCCTCAAGTGGGTCCACAAGTTTGACAAACCAAACACCAGACTCTTTAATTGGGCTATGATCTTAGGAGTCTATAATTTCGTCATAAAATATCGTCCTGGTTCTCAAAACCAAGAAGCTGATTACCTCTCAAGACACCCTGTAGAACAATTAAAAGAATTAGTCGAGAAGCAAGTTCTTTGGATCTGCATGGACTCTATTTTGAAATGTCAAGAGAAGATGGACATTGGAAATAAGAAACGCATCTTCGTGGAAACAACCAACGGTACCCGAAGAATCTTTTACAAAAAAGGCGATATATTAAAAGATGTTCTTTCTGACGAACTCACCGAAGAAGAACTTACAAAATTACATAAAGTCAAAGGTCATCTTGGGTCAAAACAACTCGAATTACAATTTACGCGTAAATACTACAACCCGAACCTGACAACTATTTTGAAAAAAATCAAACTTGAATGTGACACTTGTCAAAGAGTAAAGAATGCTCATCAGAAGTATGGTACCTTAGGTGCAATTGGAATATCTAAGAAACCATTGACTATACTACACGTTGATACAAAAAGCGGTTTTAAACAAAAATATGGTTCCTCTAAGGACAATTTACATTTGGCTATTTGTGGAATGACTCGATTCATTTGGGGTCTTACTTCAAAAAGCAAGATTGGTAAAGACTTTATAAATCTGGTTAATCAAATCATTACAATCAAAAAACCTGAAACAATTGTGTCCGATAATTATCCTGCTCTTAAAGGAAAAGAATTTCAACGGTATCTTAAGAATCTTGGTATTGATTACATCTCAACATCTGTCTCAAGACCACAGTCAAATGGCATAATTGAAAGGGCGAACGCCACTATTGTTGAACGATTACGCATCAAGAAATTGGAACATCCAAACAAGGCTTGGTCAAATTTAGCGAAAGAAGCTATTAGCGAATACAATGACAGTATCCATACCGTGACTCAGTATCCTCCCCGTTATTTGTTAACTGGTGATGATAAAGAAAATCTTTACACAAACGAAACTCTTGAAGAATCGCGAATAAAGGCATACGAAAATTCTTTGGAAAATCATTTGAGAAGTGCTAAATCATACGATAAACAAAGAATCGACCCAGATTACCAGATTGGTGATCAAGTAATGATTGAAACTAAACATGCATTACATCGAGATATTTTGGATCCTCGTTATGAAGGACCTTTCGAAATAAAAGGCAAAATTGGTCACACAACTTATGAGGTTGAACGTGATGGTAAATTAGAACGGTTTCATGTCAGTAAGATGAAACCAAGAGAAGAAATAACTACAAAGAAACGACCATCTTCACCCACACCTTTGCCTCAACTATTTGTCAATTGATTAACTTTTACTCCTCTTTTTAGCATATGATCAACTCAAGCATTTTTTTTCACTATTCTCTGGGAAGAAGCTCTTAATCCTAGAACGTTTTATTTAAATTTTTAAAATTCATTATGTTTAATTCACCGGTTAAAGGTTCATTTAAATTAAATTTATTCATCATATTAATATTAATTAATTAATTATATTTTTTTAGCATTAGATCTTTGTAATGTATCTTGGTTAAGGAAATAAATTAGTTTAAATTTTTCCTAAAATTATTGAACGTTAGATTGATTCATGGTTTCATCTGGTTCATTGCCATCTTCATTTTCAAAGTCAAAAATCATAAGGTTGTCTTGTATTTCAATTCATCGAAAATCATCAACATTAATAATAACAAACAGCCAAACGAGCGTGCTCACTTCGATTCAATGTTTGCAAATTTTTATTGCATGCAACATAGTTGTTGGTTGCTGCGATCATGCTGCGTTACGTGAGTATACGTGTTGACGGTAGTCTTTGCTACTAGTGTTTTTACCGTTACTGTTGCTAGTGTTGTCATCGTATTATTTAGAATCATATTGTTATAATGGTCCTTAATACATTTATATTTGCTCCACAATCAATCAGAATTGTCATTAATCCCAACAATTTAATCCTGATATAACATTAACATCTACCTGTAAATTAATATAAAATCCCCGTGTTTTTATTTTAGCGAGAGGATGTTGATAAAAATAATAATTAGTCCAAATTAAAATTAATTGAATTTAATATTTTAAAATATTTAAAATTAACAATTTAATATTTAATATTTTTACGCAAAATTTTCCTTTAGTTCAACCTTGATCTTCAATTTTAGAATTTGTCCGTTAGTGTGAAATGAGCTCATGATTTCGTGCCCACAATTGTTCTATCTCGGTCGAATCAAGTTCAGTCGGTTTGTTGATGTTCATGGTTTGTTCTGTGCACACACATCCAAGTCATGAGATGTATGAGTGAATTAACGCACACTTTTCCTCCTTCCACACAAACTAGCTAATCAGATCTGTAACCACAATTGAATATGAATTTTATTCTTTATTCTTTCTTTCCTTTTCAACATACAATTACAAATTCAAAATTCAACTATGAAATCACATATTGACGCAAATAGATAAAAATCACACCACAATAACACACTATTTCTGTCCACCTAAAATATTCACTTTTCTTATCCTCCACAATCAGTACACACTTCTCTGCCCAAAATGTCCGATCAAAGCGTATAAAAGACCCCAGAAGACAAGTATTAATTGTCGACCATTCATTCAGTCAAAGCTTTTGTCTGTTTGTCTTAACATTTTGTGATTCACCTATTTCACCTTTCATCTCCCCAAAACATAACCATTTTTCTCAATTTATTACTCCTAAATTTGATTTGTTCACTTGTTCATTCATCAATCCATTCATTCATTTACTTATTTTATACTATCACCAAAATTAACTTAAAAAAGCAAAATAAAAATCAGCAAAATATTTGAAAAAACCAATTTGACTGTTTTGTCCATTTTGTATGTTTAAGTGAGTTTAATTTTTATTATTACCTTCACTTTTAAACTCAACAAGCACATGCTCAGCACACCGAACGAACAGAGACTTAACAAGACTGCATCCTTGCTATTAATTGAACTCACTCATTAAGCCAACATTCGCCAATGCATCATTGATCATACTTGATCAAATGGCCTGTGGCCCAGACAAATTGCACAGTGTCCCTAAGTTGTGTGTATGTGTTTGCTCTTTACCGAACTGAACATGTCAATGCTCCAATGATAGTCACGTCTATTGGCGAGTGGTGCAACATATTCTCTCAGTGTTCGGATGCATATACTTTAACAAACAATTTCAAATCATCAATCTCTCTCGTACGAGTGACACCGAGGCGCAAATATCACGGCAATGCATTATCATGTACAAAGCAAATCAAAATGTGTCCATATCGTTCACCACGACAGCTCAAGTCAAGGTAACAGTTCCTGCAGTTGAGATTTAGCCACAACACGAGCACAGCCACGCAGACACACACTCACTCACCACACAAAGAAATCGTTCTTCACTCTTCTCTGTGTTTGCAAGCATATTTATCGAGAACAATCGAAACCAACAAAGCACCATCATGCATATGGCCGCGTTGCCATTACCAACAGATCTCATTGTCCTGTAGTGAGAACTGGCCACTCCACTCGGTCTCACCAACGCGATAATCTACACCAAGTGAATGCTTTTGCACAACAAGTGTCTGGCCTGTGGCCACGCCAACACACACACACACACACACACACACACACACACACACACACACACACACACACACACACACACACACACACACACACACACACACACACACACACACACACACATCGCATCCACTGTCGCATTGAATGTACCCATTGTGCCAATGACGGTAAAGGACTGCGCGAGTGTCAGTATCTCAAAACAACGAACAATCACCACCATCAACGACATCACGTGGGCCATATCATACTCTTCCTGTGGTAAAGTGCATATCTAGGATCAGAAGCCACCATTGCGGGCCAGAAAGGAGATCCCTCCACCTGAAACCAGACTTTGGGACAGAAAATAGGCGAATTAAATAGGGCATTGGTGCGGTGAGTAACAATACCGAAATACACGAGATTGAGGGAGAATACAGAGATTGTGGTGAGATTGGTTGAGGATGGCGTGACGCAGAAGCGAGCTGAGCGCTACCAGGATATTGCAAAGATGTTTGATAAGACGGAGGTGTCGTAATGACCTCAAACGGTTTCCGGAGGCTGACGAAATGTGATGTTTGTATAGGACGTATTTTTTATGGTTCCACTCGTTGAACCACAAAGACAAATCGGTTCTCAAAGCGAAAGCTCTGATCGCATAGTTCGCATAGGTGAGTGTGAAAGTATAATTCACACCACTCGATTGGCACTCACCTAGTAGGTAGTTGTACGGTAGTAAGTTATTCAGTGTTGTACAGTGTAATCTGTTTGTTCAATGTACATTGACATTGGCCACATTAGGCACATCAGGCAAATTGCAATCAACTCGTCACTCTACTACACTCACTATACTCATTACTTGATGTTTACAAAGTAAGCAAAGTTGTAAGCAAAGTTGACGGAGTCCTTGAAGATCCAATTCATCTTCATCGGCATAGACGCGCATAGCAATCAGTGCAGTGGCGGGCTTGCACTTTAGTTTAGTTAGTCTTTCTCGTTCGTGATCGAGTCAGTAAAATGTTATAGTTGCCCTTCGGAACACAATCATTAAAATATTTACATTTCTCGTCGATGCCAATGTGTATGCCCACAGTGGCACAGATTTGCAAATACTTTCATGACCAATGCACAAATAGCAACAGTAATGAACAAATGCACAATGATTTTACAGTATTTTATTATATGTTATTAATTATAGAGTGTGTTCGTATTGTGTAATTATAAAAATTAATAATGTATTAGAATGTATCATAAAGGTGTGTGTGTGTGTGTGTGTGTGTGTGTGTGTGTGTGTGTGTGTGTGTGTGTGTGTGTGTGTGTGTGTGTGTGTGTGTGTGTGTGTGTGTGTGTGTGTGTGTGTGTGTGTGTGTGTGTGTGTGTGTGTGTGTGTGTGTGTGTGTGTGTGTGTGTGTGTGTGTGTGTGTGTGTGTGTGTGTGTGTGTGTGTGTGTGTGTGTGTGTGTGTGTGTGTGTGTGTGTGTTTGTGTGTTTGTGTACATGTTCATACAATAGGTAGACACTCAATGGAACATTCAGCCCGTAACCACAAATCGATGTTGTTGAGTGTCCATAGACTAGTGAGTTGATGACGTTTCAGCACAGTCCTGAGATGTTCGCCGGTGCTTTGTGATTGACGGTCAACGCGCAAATGAGCGCACACGTGGTCGAGTACCAAGCTTCGCATTTCCTCATCACGGTCCAATCTTCGCATGGACACACGCTGGTCTCTCCACTGAACGAGAAAGTGTTGCTCGTTTTTTTCGTCAACGTGAACGCTGCTGAACCGAAGCACCTCACCAAAGGCCATTGCCTTGCGTCTCTCTCTCTCTCGCCCTCTCTCTCTCTCTCTCTCTCTCTCTCTCTTTCATTCATTCCCTCTCCCCCCCTCTCCATCCCACTCTCGCCCTCTCTCTCCATCTCTCTCTCTCTCTCTCTCTCTCATTCATTCCCTCACCCGCCCTCTCCATCCCTCTCTCTCTCTCTCCATCCCTCTCTCTCTCTCTCTCTCTCTCTCTCTCTCTCTCTCTCTCTCCACTCATTCTCTCACCCTCCTTCTCTATCCCACTCTCGCCCTCTCTCTCCCTCTGGCCCTCTCTCGCGGGCGCTCTCTCGCCCTCTCTCGCGGGCGCTCTCTCGCCCACTCTCTCGCGCGCTTTCTCGCTCTCTCTTTTTCTCTCTTTCATTCATTCCCTCCCCCTCCCCCTCCATCCCTCTCTCGCCCTCTCTATCTCGCAATCTCTCGCCCTCTCTCGCCCCCTCTCTCTCGCCTTCTCTCTCTCTTGCCCTCTCTCTCTCTCGCCCTCTCTCTCTCTTGCCCTCTCTCTCTCTCTCTCTCTCTTTACTGTTCTCAGTCTGCATTCGTTCACTTAACTATCACAATATGCAGTAAGGACACTCTACCACTGCAATGTCGTTGTGCCACTACAGCACAATTAGGCAGAGTAGTTGGTGGTGGTGGTGATGACTGCCGAACCGTCAGAAGCACCAATCATCGCCACGTTGCCGCTACCAACAGATCACATTGTCCTTTGTCGAGCACTCGCCCCTCCACTCTGTCACACTAACCAGGTCATCTTCAGTGATTCTTCACCCAGTGTAATATTTGGTACACCAAGTGTCTGTGCAGTGGACATGCAGAGATTACGGAGTGGTCATCTTCGCTTGTGCCGAGCCATCATCACACCACTCTTTGTACTACAAACTCGATCACAAGTGCACAAGCTGAACATCACCTTTCCTGCAAACTGACAATGGCTGATTGGTGGTTGCCTTGAGACAGATGAGTCACGTCGCGTTCCAGCATTCAGACAACCGCAAACTCGAGCACTGCTGCTAATTGCACTAAGGACACCTAGATTTGCTGTCTTTAGTTAGCACATTATGATGCATTGCAGCAATCCATCCACAGTTCATCATCACATGAACGCACTTCAATACCTGTCTTTTCCAATCAAACTAAGACACCATCCATTATCGAATTTAGTCCAACTCAACATAGCGCACACACACGCTAAATAGTCTCGCTCGCAGCTTTGGTCGCACCTTTGGTCGGGTCAAAGTGCAAAATGATCTTCATGGAGTAATCAGTAAATAAAGTAAGTGTTCTTCTATATGACAAACTCTAACTATCTATCAACCAGAGCCTACTCAGTGAGTGAGCAGTGCTCAAATGCCAACTTGCTGGTCTGGTACAACTGACCCTGAATCGAAAATGCCACAAATCAGTGCATCATGGAACAGTACCCCTCTCGTTCACCACTACTGCATCCAATCCAAGTTGAAGTGCCAGTTGGTGGGACACCTGTAGTTACCATCTGAACACAACACGAACACACATCAACACATACGCACCATTTTTCATTCCTCCAATCAGATCAGTCGTGAGCCATCCACCGAATGCATCATGCAGACCACGTCAACATTGCCAATTGATCGTACAGTCAGCATGGCAGACGTAACCAATGGAAGCCAACCTTTCACCATTTCTGATTAATGACCTGGGCTGATAACTTAAGATGCGAGTATGTCTATTGAACCAGACAGACTGTGCCCGTTAAGGAAAATGCAGCATCTGTCTCACCACAGCCATGACCGATTGATGACCGAACACTCGCCACTCCACCCTGTCCCACTTATCAGATCATCACCACCGACTAATGGCAAACTGCACATTAAGTGTCTGGCCTCGAATGTAGCTCTCACCAGTCAGCTTGGCCTGTACCGAACACTGGTCATTATACTCTGTTTCATCAACCCTAACCATCTCATCAATCTCAGCTCATCAATGGAAGTAAACAACACATCGTCCGACTGTTGGCTAATGGTTGTTGTTTGCTTTGAGACAGCCCAAGTCTCGAACATGCAAAGTTGCACTTATAGCATGCGGTCACAGCTGAGTACTCACGGCACTCGATTCGTGGTAATCGATTGTTGCATCTAGTCCTTCACCGATGTGTACACTTTACACTTGTTTGGTAACTCGCAGAACCCGTGGGTAACTCACCACTGTTAGTTGTTGTTGTGCCTATTCACTTGGGCTTATTGAACAGATTGCGGTCAGTTAGATCACTGAGGCTTGTGGCAGTTGAGGACAGACAATCTGCACTCAGTTGAGGCAAACCAGTGCAAGTAATCACATTTCGAGCACTGTCATTTGTCAACGTGACCCGTGACCAGCAAGCACCGATCCACTTTGTAATACAAAAACCGGTCAATTTGCACTTGGCCAATATTATAACGATCACCACCACACAAACCACACACACACAACCACATCGAGTGACCGATCGCCCCAATTACGGTGAGGCTGTGTACAAATATGTATTTGGACTAATTGACGATAAAAATGGAAGCCAAAACTAGTTGCTCCACTATTGCATTGAATGTACATATTGTGCCAATGACGGTAAAGGACTGCGCGAGTGTCTGTGTCTGAGAACAACGAACCATCACCACAATCAACAACATCGTGGGTAGAAGGGATAAGTAATGGCAACTCAAACTCACCGAACTCAATCGAACCGACTCGAGTGTTTGGGTGTGCGAGTGCGTTCGATTCGAATTGATCATCCATTGAGTGTATTTGACAACTTACCGAAATCACCTCATGAACAAATCAATAAAAGCAAACGTAACTAGTGAACAACATTTTATTGTTTACATGTTGAACATGAATATATAACCTAAGTGTACAACAATATGTGTTGTATTCTCTATGAATTAGTGTGATAAAAAATCGTTAAATATGTGATGCGTCTAACGCTAATGAATATAAATATCATCCGTGTGAAATCTAATCTAAGAGGTGAATAATAATAATGTGGGAATATATGTTGTGATTACATGCAAAATGAAATGTGCACTCGATGAGAGATGTGAGATGCACCTGAGATGAAATATGACTGCTGTCCAGTTCAAATGTAACGAACCTCGCATTGGGCGCTCAATTAGAATGGTCGCTTCCTGTTCTTCAAGTCGCCCATCGAATTGGCATGCAAATTCACATTCTCTTTAGCAGATTTGGCTGGCGAATGGACATTGGTCATATTCTCGTAGACATTTGGATCGATATCGGAGCAGGCGTCCGAGTTGGTATTTGAATCATCGCCCGATTCAACCTTGGAATCCTTCTCCTGTTCGGTTAGCAGCTCTCGATCGAAGTACTCGGTTCCACGAACTTCGGTTGGATCGAACTGCGGTTGGATGAATTGAAGTACTTCTGAGTTGAGTTTTCTCATTTCCATCTGTTGTGGAGACATGTTGATCAACAAGTGGGCCTCTCTGATTTTTGGTTGAGAAGGTCTCCTCTTCTTATGCTTCTTATACTTTAACGTGGGACATTCCGGGACTAGTCGCTCGACAAGCGGATCTTCACCTTTGTCTTCATTTTCTATACGGAACCAATGTGGGTATCCGTAAGCTCGGCCTTCCTTTAAGCCCTCTGATTGCCACTTGTAATCGAACGACAGAAGCTCGATGCGCTGTTCTTTGGACATTTTCATGGCCTCGTGAGCCTCCGCGATTGCATAATTCCAACTATGCCTGGCATTCTGCCATACTTTGAACTTTGACACGGGAACCTTCTTGGAGCACTCACAGTGAGCAGTGTCGTGCATGCAGACTTGCAAAAGCAACTGGTCGTAGCCGAGGAAAGGGATAATCTTGTCGGAGGCGTTCCAACCAAGACTCGCATCGAGTCCGAAGTACTCGACAAAGAATTCTTCTTTCACCTTGTATTTCTCAAGTGAATCGATCTGGGAAGGATCTAAACAAATGGGAAAATTCACAATTACTATCTTTGTTTCAGTAACTAAAAATTCAGTTCATGTCCAAGAGGACATTTATGCACTTCAAAATCTAGAACTAGTAAACTCAAAACTGATAATTTGGATCGATTTTCGAACAGTAAAGAAAATCAAAAGTTGGACACACTAGTCTGATGTACCTTTTCCCGTAGAATCGAATGGTCTCAACCCAAAGGCTCTACGATCAACCATTGAGGAGATATCAATGATGGAACACTTTGGTAGAATTGACCCATTTTGTATCACCTCACTTCATGTCCGAGAAGATATATATGTACTTGTCCAAATCGAAAGGAATATCCAAGAATCGGCTATTTCGGCTAACTATTATCGATAGTGTCACCTATCACTGCGGTAGTAGGTGGTGGAGGGGGACATGGCGTGTGATAAGATAAGAAAGTTCTTTCTACTTCTCTGACTTTCTACTTCTCGGTTTTCTATTTGTTGACTGACTAAGTCAATTTCTATTTGACATTTTGGGACTCTAGCAGGATCTAAATCCAAACAGAATAGCCTACTTGATCACTAGAACCAAAAATCCAAACAGAAATGTCTACTTGACAACAAGAACCCAAAATAGAAACAGAGTATTCTACTTACTTATGATACTCTTCCTGTGGTAATGTGCATATCTAGGATCAGAAGCCACCATTGCGGGCCAGAAAGGAGATCCCTCCACCTGGGACCAGACTAGATCGCCAATTTCGAATTCGCCATCAGATAGTTGAACATTCTTGATACGGTTGATTCGCTCTTGGGGCTTGCCTTTGGGATAGGTTGGAATGCTTAAGTGGTCGAGATCGTATGTGACTTGTTTGGTGATGAGTTGAATCTTCTCTTCAGGTGGAACAAACTTGCCGATAGTTGAAATGTCGATAGTCTTGGCCTTTTTGGATCGTTTGGCAGATGGTGCCATGTTTCGGGAAGCGAAAAAATGGTGAAAAAGGGTGAAATACTTCAGTAGAAATGTGATGATGATGGTTGCTTGCAGTAAGTAGAACACATCCGTTCAGGTCGAGAGGTAGTAAGCGAATGATGTGAATTAAAGATGGCGTCTTCCTCTGCCGCTCCCTCCCCTTAGCAACAGAATTGATGGCTATGTGCAAATAGTCGGTTGTGTGTTAATAGAACAAAGTGCGTATATGCGGTAATTATTCGGGTTTTGACCGGACAAAGTGCATAGATGACATTTCGGACACGGACTAAGTCGTTCCAAAATGGGTCATTTTCGGAAATTGTTCCAACAACGATATCTCCGCAACCGTTAGTCCTAGAGACTAGCTGTTTCGACCATTCGACTCTTCTACCAGTAATGCATCAGACAGGAATGTTCGACTTTGTCCAAAATTATTCGATTTCCAGGAAATTTCGAAAATGTTGATTTTTATGTTTACCTCGATCAAAAGTTCAAATCCTATGCAGTGGAGAGTCCTGAATTTGATTGTGAAGTTAGATTTATACTATCGATTCAAAATCGATCCAAATTGAAGTTTAGAGTTCACTTTGATAAAAGTAAAGTTCATATGTGCTAAAGGGGTATGAGTTCGATTGTAATGTTAAATTCTTTTTGATTTGGACCGCCCAAAGTACATAGATGTCTTCTCGGACACGGACTAAGTCGTTCCAAAATGGGTCATTTTCGGAAATTGTTCCAACAACGATATCTCCGCAACCGTTAGTCCTAGAGACTAGCTGTTTCGACCATTCGACTCTTCTACCAGTAATGCATCAGACAGGAATGTTCGACTTTGTCCAAAATTATTCGAATTCCAGGAAATTTCGAAAATGCATAGTTTAAAGTTTACCTCGACCAAAAGTTCAAATCCCATGCAGTAGAGAGTCCTGAATTCGAACGGACGTAACTCTTTTGTGGCGCGTTATCGGTTGTGGCATACAGTAGATCAGATGTGGACCATGTCGGATGGATATAAATGGAATTGTGCATAAAGTTCTACACAGGCATCACCGCATTGCAAGAGCAGAGGAGGGTAGAGTGTAGAATGGGCAATCAAGTTGAAGGTCGTTCGTTAATAAGATTGTAGTGCAATCGCCGTTCAGAACACTTACTACAAGCGCCTAAGAACCTAGAAACGGCACTGCATTCAACTGTACTGTACAGACAAAGCGGTGCTCTTCTGGTCACAAAATGAACATTCTCCATTGTGTCCCGGAGCATACGATATGACAGTCAACACACATAAACTGAAGGCACACTCGTTCAAAAGACGGCCTTCAACACACAACACAGGCAAATACAGCATGGCAATACAGCATGGCAAACCTGCGTATTCAGAAGAAGTCATTTTTAACTTTATCCCCCACACATACACTATTCATAATCAATGTTACTCTATATTTTTATTCTATCAAAAGAAAATAAATTTTGGGCGGTACGACCCCAATCAGTTACACTTGATTTATTTTGAAGCAGTCACACACAACACAGCTCACTCTTGTCTGGCACCTTGCTCGTCGTCAACATTCTGCCCGAATTCTTTGTTTTTATGTTCACTTCGACCTCTCACCTGAACGATTTACTTGGTCAAAGGACTGAAAGTACAATGATCAGGACTGACGAGGGTCAGTCCTTATATACACAATAGTGAAGTACTGTGACAGTAGTGAGGACAAGAGCTGACTCGGATGAGTGTACATCGAGTGGTCACCGCTATTCGGCGTGATTGGTCATCGTGTCACTGACTAACATGTTGTACAGACTAAACTGAGGTGTCTTATGAGCTGGCGCTGTCGAGTTGGCCGGTGATGCGGTGTCGCTAGTGGTGTTGCCAATAGTTTGGTAACACTCTCCACCACCAGGAGTTGGTCCGGGGTCGACCTGGGCAGATTGTACTGCGAGTGCTTCTAGCCATTTGGGGAACGCCCAGTTGATGACCTTGGTGCAAGGATTGTCCATCAGCTTGTTCGAGCCAGTTCGAGCCTTGATGGTACGAGGTGTCCAAGAAACAGGTCCGTCTATGTTCGTCCATCGAGGAATTCGGCGGTCTGTGCCAATCAGGTAGTCTCGTTGAGTCCGAATTATGTCGATTTGTCTGCCAGTGAGATTGCTGGTCGTGAGAGGCTGAAAAAGATGGGGGTCTCCACCGAGGGACGGGTAATGTTTTTCTTGCTGCTCAGCAGCAGGCTTCCCCCACCTTGAGAGAAAGACATCATTTGAGTGCTTTGCCAGTGTTGAGAAGCACTTTGAAGAGTTCGAGTAGGTTCCTGCGTTGTGTTTTTCAGATTCACTTGTCGTGACAGATTGTTCATTTGAGTTCGTGTGGTTGGTCCACTGAGAAGATTTTGGATTCATGTAACTGGGAAGTAGTGAGTTACACAGAGTTTTCGGTGTAGACCTTGGCGTGATGATGGGCCTGGAATGAGTCAAGACATTTTTCTCGAGATACATCTGCTTGTAATTGAGCCTGTGCTCTGAGGGTTTCAACTGAGAGTTTGTCCAAGTTGATGTTAATTTGGTGAGTGTCTTTAAAAGATGTCTTCTGTAGGTGAGCTTTTTCCGGAATGTTCCGAATAGAGTCAGACAATTTTGCGATCGTTTGACACGTGTTGTGCCACTGCTTGAGTGTGAGGTAAAATCGTGTAGCAGCAGCAAATCCAAACATGATGATGGCCAGTAACTTTTGTACTTCAAGTGTTGGTTCTGTGACCAAATTGATAGTATTTGACGGTTTTGACTGGAGTCCCTGTTGGCTTGATTCAGTGATGGTTTCATGAATCGGTCTTTTGAGATTTTCTTCTGATTCGTCAACGGCAGTCCAGTGCTTTACTTCGTTGATGGCTTGTTGCCTTTTTTCTTTTTTCTTTCGAGTTTCGAGGCTCCTTGCGACAACTTCGTGTCGGAAAGTTAAGTGTGCTTCACCACATGTTTGGCAACACATAAAAGTTCGGCATTCGTTGGGCATGTGCCCTGGATGAAAACATTTGATGCATAGTTTCAGGTTGTATGCTTTCTTAGTTCGATCTTTAATGTTCAATTTGCATGTTTCGATGTTATGTCCATCGGTGTTGCATACATGACAGTAGTTGAATGCAAATGATCCTCTTGAGATGGGAGTTCGGTTAGATCGATGCTGATTTGAACTATCTTGATTTGATAATACTTGATTCAAGTTCTGTGTTGTACTAATTTTGTGTTTCGAGTTCATCTGAGTTGAGTTCTGGATTGTACCAGATTTCATCTTGTTGTTCTTTACAATTTCGTGACGAAAAGTTAGATGATTTCCACCACAGATCTTGCAGTGTAGAGGCGTCGAACATTCGTTTGCCAGGTGTCTTGGGTGACAACATTTGATGCAGAGCTGGTGCTCGTAAGATTTCTTTATACGTTCATTGACAGACAAATCACAGGTTTCAATATTGTGATCATCTGATTTGCAGACGGGGCAGTATTCAAAAGAGAAAGGGGTTTCTATGGTTGGATACTTTAGTTGATTCGCGTATTGGTTTGTACCAATTTTAGGAATTTCACGGTTGGTTACTTCGACGTATTCAATTGTTTCAATAAATTCGTCAAGAAATTCGATGGAGAGTTCAAGAGTTTGTTCTTGTTCAAATTCTTTACATTTGTTTCGTACCATCACTTGTAATAATTTCGGGAATTTCTTCAAGATTTCTCGCTGAAGTTCTTCGTTGATATATTCGTTGGAGAATTTCAGATCATCAGCTCTGGAAAGTAGCACAAATGATTTGTTGAGTAGTTTACGAAGATTCGGAGCGTCTTACTTGTCGTACACGGGCATCATTCTGCTTAGTTCTTCTCTGAATACTTCTTTCTGTAGATGCTTGTTTTCGTAATGTTTACGAAATCTTGTCAATGCGCGTTTGTACGTCTTTAAACTTGGGATTAGTCCACAGAAAAACGTACTAGCTTCACCATCCTTTAGTGCTTCTGTTAGTCGGAGAAATTTTTCTTTGTCATCAAGGGAGTCGTTACTGTGAACGAGGAAGTCGAATGTAGACCAAAAACAATGATAATCGGCTGGATTGCCATTAAACTTTGGAATTGTTAATTTCGTGAGACGAATGCTGGGTCGCTTGTTAGTAGTAACAGGAGATTCGTCTTCATTTTCGTTACATCTGGTGATTTTGAATCTTTTCGGGTTGAGAATTGAATGATTCGAGGCATTGTGCCTTGTTGAGTTTCGAGTGAGGATGTTCTCACGAGTGGTTTCGGGATTAATGTTTTTTCGATCAGATTGAACAGTGCTGACGTTTTCTTCTGAAAGGTAGTCTTGCAGATGCATCAGTGTTCTTTTGATTTCGGTACAGACTGAAGGTCTTTGCTTCTTTGCTTGAATTTCAGCTCGCCATTCGGGAAGTAATGTACTTCGTTTGTTGAGATTATTTTCATCTTTGGTTTGGCTGTTGTCGTTTAAGGGGTCCTGCGTTGTGTTTTTTCGTATACTTTTAGGTAATTCTTCTTGTTTCGTAGTTCCTGTAGTACTTTGCTCATGTTGAGCCTGAAGGTATTCTTTGTATCTACTGTTGATACAATCCATCATTTTGTCGGTTGCTTGGACTTTTTCGTCGTCAAGTCCCATCATCATAGTTGTTTCTATTTTGACTAGTTCCTTGTACATTTTGTTGACTTGCTCCATGTCTGGAACACCATTGTCGTCTGGTAACTTGACTAGTTGATAGATGCGCGTAATTCCGGCAATTAGATTTTCACGTTTTGTCGTGACATCTTCTTCAAAGTTGGTACTGTGACCAAATGGTTTCCGGTTGAGCTGAGACGATGTTGCATTCTGTTGATGCGAATATTGGCTTGTAGATTTGCCACTGTAGGCTTCTTTCGTCGGCTTCTGTTTGGAGAGTTTGACGTTGGTCGTTCCAATGTCATCATCGAATTGTGCAGCATGTTCTGCAGTCAGTTGTTCATCGTTGGACGAAACATTTAGGTGACAGTGTGGCTTCTTCTTAGAAGTTTGCTGAAACTTTTGATGGTTTTTGGGAAAGCCATTGTAAGCTTTGTTCGTGTTTTTTTGGTTTGCAACTTTTAAGTAGGTTGGCGATAATTCAGCCATGTCGTTGGAATAGTAGCCAGAATCTGATTCGATAATCTTAGCCTTGTAGCTATGTGTCTTCTTGGGCTTGACTTCTTTGCCTTTCGGCGTAGATTCTTGATGCTGGATTGTACCAGTGTAGATTTCGTTTTCAGATTCGTCATCGTTGACGTCCAATGTTTCTTGCTTCTCGGTATCAGAGACGTCTTCATCAGAATCGTCGAACCGATGTAGTTCGGGTTGGGACAAATTTCCAAACAGGGGTTGGTCGAGCTTGTACTCAGTAGCATTCTTTAGATTAATCCCGATGAGATTTCGGTCAGAGGATGTACTCTTGTAAAGTGGCTTGATGAATTTTCCGAGGCGAACGAGTCTGTTGGGGTTTCCGATAGTTCCATTGTCGGGCAAGGTCCGGGAGGTTGAGGCTGAACTGACCAGGCAAAGGAGTCCGTTAGAGGTTCCAATAAGTCCAGAGTCGGGCAAGATCCGGTAATGTGAGGTAGAACCAAACATTTTCAGGGGGTGAGGCTGCTTGGCTCGTCAATCCAAGACTTGAGTTTGCCTGCACCAACGTCAGGGCTTTAGAAGCGAAAAAATGTGTCGAGGGCAGCGCCCAAGACGAGAACGATTGAGCGAGAGCGATGTGCTCTGAGAACTTGAAAGGGTAAGGATGAACGAGATTAAACGTGAGCGTTGTGCTCAGACCAAATTCGAGATTTGAACGGATAGAACTGGTAGAACGGGTAGAACTTTGTTGGACCAGCGAGCGAAAAAGGTGTCGAGGGGAACGCCCAAGACGAGCACTGTTGAGCAAGAGCGATGTGCTCTGAGGACTTGTACGTTAGAACGATTGAACGTCGGAACTGTTGAACGGGTGAACAGACAGAAATCTCTTGAGAGAGTGAGAATGTTCCAAATTCGTCTCTTGTGAAGTTGACTCCGAGGAAACGATTCACTTGTCCCAGATCCCTTAGTTCGAGCTTGTGCTTCAATTGTTGCTTGACTTCAGTCATTTGTTGTTCTGTATGAGTGAAGATCAGAATATCGTCTACCCATACCAGCAGGAACAGATTTACGCTTCCTACTCGTTTCACATAGAGGCACGGGTCTGATTGAATAGCTTTGAATCCGAGTTTATTCAGGGTGAAGTTCATTTTCTCATTCCAACACTTTGGAGCCTGCTTGAGTCCATACATAGCTTTATCGACCCTCCATATCGTGCCATCATCCTTGAAGCCATCAGGTGGATGGACATACACCACCGTGTCCAGATCACCGTTGAGGAAAGCTGTTTTGATATCGATGTGATGTACAAGTAGCTTCTGTTGGCTTGCAATTACCATCGTGGCACGGATTGCTGTGTATGATACTACAGGGCTGAAAGTTTCTTCAAAGTCAATACCTTTCTGTTGGTTAAATCCTCGAGCCACCAATCTTGCCTTAAACCGGACGATAGCTCCGAGGCTGTTCTTTTTTGACATCATATACCCATCTGGTGGTGATGAGTTTTCTTTCGCCAGCAAGTTTTTGTTCGACTACTTGATAAACATGATGTGCATTCAATGATGTGATTTCATCGGTCATTGCTTCGATCCAGTAATCCCTTTCTGGGGACTGTATCGCTTCGTTATAGTTGGCTGGTACATATATATGTTCGGCTGAACGAGAGGCTGGTGACACAAGGGCAGCTTGGTAGTCTGGATACTGCATCACAGAACTTGCCTGTTCTCCTGGTGCAACATAACTAAGTCGGTCTGGAGGGCCACAATTTCTTGGAGGTTGAATTCGGCGCACTTGTACTTGTGGTTCATTGGTAGCTACAGGAACAGGCTCGTTAGTTGCTTCTGTGGTTGGTTCTGCAGTAGGTTCAATAGTAGGTTTTGCAATGAGTTCCATAATAGCCTTGACAGTGGTTTGATCAGCAGGTTCGGCTTTCAGTTCAACTTTGGGAACAGTATTGGGAACTTGTACTTCTTCTAATCTCCGTTCTTGTGACTCGACAGTAGGTGTTGTTGTTACTACAGTAGTTGTTACAGTCCCGACAGGTGGCAATGTAATCGCAGGCAGTCGAAGCCTTTGATCAAAATTCTCCAATGCTTGGTTGAGTGCAGTTTCCCTTCTTTGGTTTTCTAGAGATTGAAGCTGGTTTTGTAGGTCCAAGACTGGTGTGATGTCAGTTTCAGTAGTTGATTCGGTGGTCGGAACATTAGTGGCTTGTCCTTCACCAAGTTCTTCAGTCTCACTCACTTCTTCAATTTCATCAATGTTAAATAGTGCTCGAGTTTGTGGATTGCTTTCACATGTGCATTCTTGTTCGCCTTCTTTTAGTGATTTCATAGACTTGATGCAGGCTGGGAACACACCGTTCCAGATGTCACAATTTCGCTGATTGATGACCTTTCCAGTGCTAGGGTCCAGTAGTCGGTATGCCTTTGCGTCGAAGGAATACCCAACAAAGATGAGTTCTTCGGAAGTAGGATCAAATTTCTTCCTCTTTTCATGAGGGATCCAACTATACGCAATCGATCCGAATGTTTTCATCTTCTCGAATTCTGGTTCTCGGTTAAACATCCGTTTGCAGGGCAGTTCGTTATTGATTGAGCTATGGGGCAGTCTGTTGGCAATATAGCATGCAGTACGAATTGCTTCAGGCCAGAATTTTAGTGGCAAACAGCTTTCAAACAACATAGCACGTGCCATAGTTTGAACCTTCTGAATTGTTCGTTCACTGATGCCGTTCTGTTGATGGCAGAATGGTACACTTCGCTGTCTGTAAATTCCTTCCACTTTCAGTAGTTCAACAAATTCATTTGAGGTGTATTCCCCTCCATTGTCTGTTCGTAGTGCACCAATTCCGATGGGAAACTGCTTCACCATCTTTTCTTTGTATTCTTGAAATGCCAGGATTGCTTCGGCCTTACTCTTGAGTGTGAACACTTCCACATAGCGAGTGTAGTCATCCACCAGGATCATGAAATAACGAGATCCATCATAACCAAGAGGGTTATTTACAACGCCAAGGTCTGAGTGAATTAATTCAAGGGGTCGTGATGTTGTTGTTGTTGAAGGAGGATATGGCAGCTGTTTCAACTTGCATCGAGCACACGTTACACACTGTTCATCATGCTCACATTGAAGATTGTAAAGTTTCTTTAGTTTTTCCAGCTTCTCTCTTCCTGGGTGAGCCAGAACACTATGCCAATCAATAACTTTGGAGGACAATAAGGCATGTTCCACTTCGTTGAAGCAGTACAGATTTCCACTGCGCGTTGCCTTGAGATATACTTTTCCTTGCTTGGACACAATGGCTTCTTTTATGTTAAATTCAACCTTGAAACCATCCTTGGTTAACTTGCTCACGGAGAGAAGGTTGGCGCTGAAGTCAGGGGCAAATTTAACATCCTTGAGATGCATTACTTCGGGTCCTGTGTGTAGAATGAAGTCACCTTGTCGATAAATTCTGCACTGGTGATCATTTGCAGTGCTTACTGACTGGCTGATCGAAATAGCGTTCATTAGGTGCCTATCCGAAGTCACAAAATGGCTCGATGCACCCGAGTCCACAATCCATTCACTGACATAATTGCGAAGATCATTTATTTTCTCAGTAGCATTGAAAACAGAGTTTTGCTTGACAACTTCACTACCGCCACTGGGTTTCTGGTTCACTCCAGTCATAGTCCGTTCTTCACTTTTCCTTTTTCGACAATCGGCAATGAGGTGGCCTTGAATACCACAGTAGTGACAACGTCTCATCTCCTTCCGGAATGTAGGGCGTCCATAGTTTGTTCCTTTGCTGACAAAGCTCTGTTCGGACGATTTACCACCGTTCAGCATCTCACAGTATCGAATTAGATTCAGGAGCAGTTGATCTTTGGTGAGAACACTCAAATTTTGATAGGTGGAAGCCTTGAAAGGGACCAGTTCACTCGGGAGACCATCAACATAGAGGCACAGCTCCCTTTCGTGGGTCAAGTCAGAACCAGCCATTCGTAACTCGTCAATCTTCTGGCCAACGGATTGGCTAAATTCACGGACCTTTGTTTCGGTAAACCCATCCAATTTGATAGCCCGTATGTCACGTTCCAAGAGGGCCTGTTTTACTACGTCGTTGGTGACGTACTCCTTGCTAATCTTCTCGAAGGCTTCGTGAGCTGAGAGAACCTCCCGAACCATGGAGAGATGTCGGTCATCCAGAGAGCAGGTTATTCGGGCCAAAGCAGTCTGGTTGGCTTCAGAATTCACTGGGAGAGGGCGTTGTATAGCCTGTTCAATTCTGAGGCGACGGAGAGCCAACCGTAGCATGTACTGCCAATTCGAATAGTTCGTTCCATTCAAGCGTACGATTTCGCTTTCCTGATACTTCCGGTTGTCCCGTATCGGTCGATCAGTATCTTGGCTTGGCTTTCCATTCAGGACGATCCACATGAGGACGACACAGAGGGAGAACAGTCCACCAATAAAGAGGCTTGCGAGCTCCATCTTGTAGCGTCGTGCTGATAACGTGTTAAGTTAAAAGCTTTATTGATGAAGAATAAAAGTACAGGAGGCTTTGGTTGAACTAAATAGGCACTGCGCCATACAAAGAAACCAATGATGATACTTGTGTGGTAGAGCCAGATGGGAAGTTGATCGTCAGAACTGAGTAGACACAATCTGTAAAGTAGAAGACTCTGCGTTAGCACAAGTAGTGGAGACAACTGATCAGAACACATACGAGACACTCGATGATAGAGCACTTCAGCACAGCGTGCTTATAAAGGCAGCCGAGTTCGGCTATGTCCACACTAAGTGACAGTAGACATAGTGGCTTCACCATGACTAAGCATAAGATGACAAACGGTCATGCAGAGAGGGAGCCACTTCTCAACACGGAAGACGATCGGGAAGAACCAAGTACGGGTGGAGAGAACAGATGACGAGCCTGTGCTCGAAAAAGTTGACAGTATGACCAAGCAAGTCAACAAGGTCACGGCACCAATGTTACGGGAAAGGTGATGAATGCACAGTCCCGTAGCGAGAGCGGATCGAGAAGGGCGAGAGAGAGGTTAGGACAGTTGGTTAACTGAACGATTTACTTAGTCAAAGGACTGAAAGCACAATGATCAGGACTGACTATGGTCAGTCCTTATATACACAATAGTGAAGTACTGTGACAGTAGAGAGGACAAGAGCTGACTCGGATGAGTGTACATCGAGTGGTCACCGCTATTCGGCGTGATCGGTCATTGTGTCACTGACTAACATGTTGTACAGACTAAACTGAGGTGTCTTATGAGCTGGCGCTGTCGAGTTGGCCGGTGATGCGGTGTCGCTAGTGGTGTTGCCAATAGTTTGGTAACACTTAGTGTAGTGTGTTATCTGCTATCATTGCTATGGTTTTGTATTATTGTTGTTTTACAACAAACATTTGTTCTCTTGGAGCAATAACAGGTGTGACGGCAATGTGAACCAAAACTAGATCACCCAGAACACAAAACTGCCAGTACACTTGGTTTGAAAGTTTGTGTCTCTCTGTCTGCCACAACCTCCTATTGTCTATGTATGTGTGTCTTAGTCTGTGGCAGACACACTTCTGTATAGTCTAGTCCTCTGCCCATTTTTCAATCTGTGCTTCTTCAGTAGTATTGATGACTCATGTGAATAGCTTCTCACTTACTTGATGAAATCGAATCCACGTATGCTGTGTAGTTTAGTGTATAACGTAACTTTGACTGTGTGATCTACTTGACTCTTTCAAAGTAAACGCCTTCTGGTTGAGTGCGGAGAGCAGAATGGGAGGGACTGAGAAAGATCAAGAAAGGCAATGACAAACGAACACGACAGGCAGACAGCCAACAGAGGAGGCAACACCAAACAACAGATACTCATTCAGATAAACTCAAATGTTGTTCACAGTTGACGTTTGAATTTGATGCCGCCTGCCTTGGTCTGTTTATTGCCTTAAAATCTCTTTCTGTGTGCAGTATGACCCATCATATTTATCACTAGCATTGAACGCCACTGCTCTGACTGTGTGGTAAGAGGGTGACGAATGAGTGGTGAAATGTGCTTTGTGAACTACACCACAAACATCGTTCATAGTGATGAGTGGCTTTAGACAGCATCGCCGAAACACACTCGTCTCTGTTTGGCTGTTGCTTTTGTTCACTATTGCCTTCTCCTTCCCTCTGCCTGTCTACTCTCACTCGAGAACGCCTCTCTCCTTTTCGCTAATTAACACAAATCGATTCGATTCGTTTCTAGTTTGTGTAATACAGGTCTGTGATCTTCGTCTTTCTGTGCTATCAACAGCATTCTTTTGCATCTACTCGTGTACAACATATCCTTTTGGTTGCCATCCACTGGTGTATTGGACCACCACCACAACCACCAACCACACGTAAGTCAAGGTATGTGTAAGCCCTGATTCGATCCTGTTGTGTTCGCTCGCGAGCATCACTGAAACTTGCCGCAAAGTGCGAATCTATCGTACTCATCTGTACTGTTCTTGTCTCTAGTCTCAAGTCTAACACCGTTTGTCTCGTGTTTTCCTTTATGTCTGTATTTTTCCCTTCACAATAACCACCACTCACACTCTACAATCAGTCACCTTATGTCTTACCTCGCTGTGTCAGGTCACTTGTCTGCCTCTGCCTGCCTTGACGTAGCTCTGTATCCTGTGCACAATTATCCCTGGATGCATTTGTTAGTTTGCTCGCTCGTGTCTATCCCTTCCAGTACTGCATGCAGACATGTTTGTGTGTGTGTGTTCCAAACAGTCTCGAACCGTTCACCGCCCTATTTTGAGTGTTTGCTGATAAAGCCATTTATCAAATGTCTATCTAACTGTCTAGTTGATTGTACTGTCAACCAATCACAGTGATGAAATCACTCATTTGTGTTTAGTTTTGAACTCGTTGAACATGCCCTACGATATGATTGTCTGTGCACACCAGCCATTTCCACATTTCTCAATCTGCTCGCCTTTGTTACCATCGTGTGTGTGTATTGTTTGTGTGTCTCTTCTTGCCTAGGCCTCTCCATCAAGCCCTAACTCGAGTAATCTCTATTCCTCCTGTTTTTTTATGCTATACTGAGACACACTCACTCACAAGCCACTCTAGTGTTCTTTGTCTCTTTGATCCACTCGGCTCGTTTTCAGTGAAGGTGTGCACATTGTATGTTTGTGTATGTGAGTGAGTTAGTAAAGTTCTTCATCACCCTAACACACTATACACCGTCTGTTTGAACAGGTGTATCGTTTTATTGCTTCTAACCACTTTGACTTACTCCCATTACCATTACCACTACCAGACAGATGGACAATATTCGCAAGAAGCTTCTGGTTGTGGGCGACCGGGCGTCTGGCAAGACCTGTCTGTTGACAGTGTTTTGCAAAAACATGTTTCCTGTTCTTCAAGACATTGTTTTCCCAAACAGTGTCAGTACTATCGAAGTTGATGGCAAGCAGGTAAGATAATTCACCACCGCAACTGTCTTCAAACATTGCATTACTCTTGATAAACCATTTATTTTGTTAGGTTGACTTGGTACTGATGACCATTTCTGGTCTAGAAGATTACGATTCTGTTCGCAAGATATCGTATACGGAGACAGACGTCATTGTCATGTGCTTTAGCATTGACCAGTTCGATGCACTCACTAGGATTGGCAAGAAGTGGGCTCCTGAGGTGAGGCGCTTGTGCCCAAATGTACCTGTTATTCTGGTCGGAACTAAAAAGGTATGTTCTTTTCTGTGTCATATTATGACTTTATGGCATTAACATCTGTTGATTTACAGGATTCTCGTAAGTCGAACCCGATTGCGGTGACACACGAAGAAGGAAAGGCAATGGCCGTGAAGATAAACGCATTTGAGTATCTCGAATGCAGTGCTAAAACCAAAAAAGGCGTTCGAGAAGTGTCTGAAGAGGCTACTCGTGCAGCTCTGCAATCGGAATAGAAGCCCAAACAGAAGTGTGTCATCTTCCAATCTACTCAACACTATCATGCTTGTTGGAGAACAAAATTGGTCACATATCATTTATCAATTCAATCATTTCTGTTAATAAGTGCTTTAATCTATTTCATTATCTACCAACTATCTGGTGTTTACTTCTGAATGGAATGTGATTGTTTTATACTGTTTTTACTAGATCCTTGTTAACTTTTATGTGTTCCTGATGTTCTTGATGTTCGTATTGGATTTTACAATAAATCGTGCCACCATTGTGACTGCTTGTGCTATTGTCCACTGTACCGAGAGATTGTCTGTGATGTGTGTTCTCGCTCAATGATCTGTTTGATTCGAATGTTCATTACATTGACACTGTTGGTGTTGTTGGTGCCTCGAGTCTCACAGAGCAAAGTTGGTCTAGATTGGTCACCGCATCGAGTGACCCATCGTTCTAATGAAGGTGAGACAGTGGACCAGTGACTACAACCAAGCCAAGTAAGGTGCCATGCAGTCAGGATGGGAAGTTGAAGAAAAATGGAAAAGGTGGTGGTGGTGGTGATGACAAACAAGAATGGCGTTGTTACCAGCATACAAAGCATACAACAGATCGCCCTAAAAGGTACATTGATAGCTATGCGAATGTATGTGAGTGCGTGAATGTACAGGCGACGGTCAAGAGTAATTGTTTTAACATACGTTGGATAGAGTGGCTTGTGACATGTAAATATGGTGGTGCATTGGTGATGGTGCTCGCATAATGTAACTCGATCCAACTGGTATCTCGTAGAATGCATTGTTGTGAGTATGCAGTGCACTGTGCACTCGTCTACACTCGGTACAATGAAACACAAATGAGTGCTATCCTCATTATGGCGCAATATACTCAAACATGGACACTTTATTTGGACAATTAGCAATATACAGGAAAATCATAAATCAACAAATGCTAGTTCGAATAGTAAAATCATCATTTAAATACAAGAACAAGTTGGCCATTTAGATTGACTAGTGATCACCTACCTAGCCGACTACACAGAAAAGAGTGGTGCACTTCAGTCAGAGTGGTGGCTTCCACAGAGTGAACTTGGTTCTTCTGTGGACAGACCTGCCTAAACTGCTTTCCAACTATAAAACTCAAATGTGCGCCAGTGATTAGGAAGTGCCGGAGTCGATTGCTAGGTTTGGGTGCATCAATGTAGAACACAACTTGGGAGTAAGGAACTCTAATAGGTGACATGGCTTACCTGTCACAGTTGCAGAGTGTGTTTGAGTGTGTCACAGTGACAGTGGCAGATCCAATGTGGTGCCTCAACAATCAGTTCTGTTGCATCAGACCGCTAGTCTGCATTGGAGTTGTGCCTATTTGCCGTAGAGCAGGCCATGGTCAGGATAGGGGTGATAGCGGCGGCCGCTGTTGACCTTGGCTGATGAGCTTGTGTCTGGCCAAACAAGTGTTCACGAGGGATGTATATCAACGCATGTGAATGAAAGCCTGATGGAAGTAATGATATGCATATGGTGAATGCTGCACACCAATAAGTGATGACATCGAACTGTAAGCAAGAAGATCACCGTACGGCTAAAGGCAAACGTGGTCAGCAGCACAGTTGTAGGTGAGTGAAAGAAGTAGAATGTGTCTGTGTCGGAATGGAAGTTCTTTGAAAAGCCATTTAGAAGTCTGACTGTAGAACATCTGTTCCTGGACAAGAGTCAATTAGAGTCGTAGAAAATCAGGGAAAACACATACGAGACAAATTGCTTTGTTTTTGAAATTGAAGCCGAATTGGTCGTGTCGATGCCGAAGTGTACGGAACTGTAATCGACGAGCCACAGCCAGAGTAGCCCGTTGAGGATGTGAGTGAGTTAGAATTTAGATAGTGTGAAGGTAAACAAAGATTAGTGACAGATTCAAGTAGTTAGTGTTGGTTGGTGTTGGTTGGTGAATAAAATTAGAGGTGCAATCTAGTGAAACACAAACACCACAACACATTTCACATTTGTCTGACAGTAGAATAGGATTGTAGAGACATTTACTTTAGGTGATGGTGATACAATGGTGCCAATGATACTCAATATATAAACGAACCAAACGATAGGCACAATAGGATTGGTTGGAACGAGTGAAGAGGAAAACCAAAGAAGGGGGCCAAACGTGGCAAAAATCAAGTGGGAGCGAACTGTTAAATCGGGACGAGTGTAAAAAGTACGAGCCACGGCTGTGGCTATGCTGCTATTGCGACATGAGTGCACTGTGAGGCCATTGTTCAACCAATTGGACCATTCCTACTGAAGATGGAAGGTGGCATATCACTTAACCAACAAATTGGTGCCACCAACTGTGCCAGACTGCCAGCCAATGCATCATTTTCATCTTGGCCATTGCTTTGGGTTCTGAATATTCTCTATATCTTGTTGGACACTCAAGGAACACTGTGCTGAACTAGTGAGAGATGGAGGCTTGAGGATTCAGATGAACTGTTTAGCACTAATCAAGGCCGGTTGGTGGTGACCGGCATTTGCTTACTCGACATTGCTTTTCCATTTGAGACACTTACTGATTGACACTAGTCGAGGTACATCTGCGTTTGCCAAGAGGACTTTACTTAGTCGTAACGAGATATATACGAGATACGTAGATTCAACGAGTATATTGAACTGTCGAGGCAATCGTCATTGAGCTGTGCTGCTGATGATGATTGCAAAAGTAAACTCAAAACAGCAGACACTGTGCATTTGACAATGCTTAACACACACAGTGACTTGTATATGCAGTACACACACCAACAGGCCAACCTGGTAGCCTCGGTCATCGAGATTTACTGCTGGTACTTGCCCTCTTCAAACTATTAGATAGTCTTCGGTGTAAGAAAATAAAGCATATTAGACGGGATCGAACACAATAACGGGCACTCTCACTGGGCAGTAACTAAACACATCCGTGTAGTCTGCTTGCACATCGGAATCATAGTGTTTGGCAAGCGCCATACAACGTCCACTCAAGTGAGTTGAAGTTTGCAAGTATTTGGCCAAAAGGAGTGCACGTTTGGAACATTAGTTTACTTGGTGACCGGCTCCATGTAATTCTACTTGTCACTGGCAACTACTGCTTTCTCTAGACTGTTGCTGGAACTGGCTATTGGACAAAATCGAAATTTGGGATCGGACAATGGCAAAGGGATTTTGTTGGCTGTAGATGTACGAGGCTTCAAAGTGGCAGCAAAACCAGACGGCAAGAGGATTGAGAAAGAGCAGACCGAATCGCTCGGCTGAAGATGCAGTCACAAGCAGTCACGTGACACCATCAACAGACAGGCAGACACATACAGTGAGCGTATGTGTTGTGATGTGTCTTGTTACATCCACTGATCACAAAAAGGGCAAGTTGATGACAATCATTCCACGCAATCGATGCTAACTTGTTCAGTGTGGGAATGGGCACGCCAAGCAAAGGTCTAACCATTGCACCATATTACATCCACTAGCCACGGCACCGAAGCTACGTGCAAGTTGATGCCATATAAGTGATATATACTTCTACTTTGTTGGCCTGAGACTGTTACTCGGAAATCACCGTGTTGAATCCATTTCAAATTTGTCTATGATGGCTCGGCCAACATACTCGAGGACAATGATACGATCTCATGGTGTGGTGATGTTGGTGGTCACGAGGATCCGAAGCGATATGTTGGGCATGATGAAGAAGAAGCAGACGATCATGAGCGAGGCAAATTACACAGAGAGACTAACTTTTCTTTGAGAGGAAGCTGAGAGAAATTAACTTCTACTTCTGTTATCATTAACGACACTGTGCCATCTATCGAGGCAGATTCGAAGCAATCACACGAACTTGAGCGCATACTGTCAAAACGGACGCACATTACTCAGACGCATACTATTTGCACTAGTCGAACTAGTGTGTGCTCACTCATCAACCGAGAGACAGACTGTCAGTTCGTTTTGAAGCAGCGCTCGAGTTGGTTGTCTGTTCTGTCTCGCCTTCGCCAACGTCTACCACTTTTGTTTGATCTCCCTTTACGAGTCTGCCTTTTACTCAATCTCGGTCTGGTTTGGTACTCACAGTGTTGGGCATCTCTATCCGAAGCTTGTCCCAAGTTGGCCTGCACTTTACTATCGAAGGATGTCACACTCGGTTGACGAGCGAACTGTGTCTACAGTGGAGGACGCCTCTTCACCGAACCAGCACCAACACGACACCTCGAATGTGTCCACTTCTACTTATTACAGCTGTAATCTAATAGAGCCTATCAAGAAGGATTCAACTCCACTAGCTGGTAAGTCCTTTTTTTGTTCTGCTTTAGGTTCTTGGAGAATGGTCTTTCGGTAGATTGTGTAGTGCACTTAAAGCCACGTCATGTTAAGGGGGAGGGAGAGAGAGAGGGCGAGAGAGAGGGCGAGAGAGAGGGCGAGAGAGAGAGAGAGAGAGAGAGAGAGAGAGAGAGAGAGAGAGAGAGAATGTACTTTGTGACTAGCTCTGTACTGAGTAGGCTCAACTTAAATCGAGTTGCGTGTGCTACTCAAATTGACTGTTACCATCACAGTCAGACAAACTTGCGTGCCCTTCTCATTTGTCTACTTTCCTCTTTATAGAATCTACTAACAAGGCCTTTGGAGCGGACATATCACTCAGTCCTATCATGCGTACAGATCGTGCCGAGTCGTCATTTGATCCTCCTCTTATGAGCCATTTGGTATCGCCCAGTCTATGCCGAACTGTCGATGTTGATGATTCGTGGCAAGCTCGTCTCGGCTACATGGCAACACGCAAAATGCTTGGAGAAATGAAGGATAAAGGCTATTTTGGTGAGACTGTTGCTATGCTGTGCAATCCGTCTGTGAGTAATTCGGAAGTGTAAGTGTAGATTCGTGTTGATTGTGTGAACATTATGATTAACTCTTTCCCTCTCAGGTCACTCAACCTTCCAGAAGTTCGTACATCGGCACCGCTTGAAGTGCTGCACTGTGGAGTGTTTGAATCGATCAATGTCGCCACCACCACTGGATCATCATTCAACATTCGATATGTTGTCCTTCTGGTGGATGATTTTTCGCGTTACATCACTCTCCACGCTGTGTCTGGTCACAAGGATGCACTGGCTTGTGTTGAGGATTTTGTCAAAGAACAAAATGAGCTACCAGGCCGGACTGTGAAGGCAATCTCGGTGGATAGAAGCATGGAATTTGGTGAATGGCTACTGAAGGAGCTGATCCGTACCGATGGTGTCGTTTTGAAACGTGATGATCATGTTATCTCGGTGACTGAAGAGATCAATCGATTTCTGTTGGAGATTGTTCGTGTTTTGTTGGATTCAGCCAAACTCGACGACTCGTTCTGGCTGTATGCGCTCGAGTATGCGGTGTTCACCTTTAACCGCATAATGGACAAGTACTCTCATGTGAGCCCATTCGAACGGTTTCAGTCGTCATTCAACAATCCTTTCCGCCGTGGTACACTGAAACCCGATCTTGGCCAACTGTATGCATTCGGTGCACAGATTGGACAGTTTGGCATTCTCCTTGGCTACCGTGAAGATGGTCTGTCAAAAGTGTGCTATCGAGTCTATGATTCGTCAACCAAGAGAGTCTCACTTGTTGGCTCGAACAAGAGTGGATTCGAATTTCTCAAATTAGAGTCTAATGTGCAGGTAGCATTTCCCTCAAGCGAACTCTATGAAACCATCAATTCGATAGAATTTCTGCGAAAGTGTCTGCTGCAAGATGAAGATGCTGAATCCGACAATCGACAAGCGCAACAGCAACGACAGCCTCAACAAATGTCGCCTCAAGAAGAAGACAAATGGCACCTTCGCCTCTGTCACATTGGACACCAACAGATCGATCTAATGAGTCGTACAAAGGGATTTGGCACCATTCAAACTTGCACCCAATCTTGTGAGTACTGTTCAACTATCTCAACTTTACGTGCAGAAATGTCCGAACCGATCGTTGCATCCAGTCCCGGTGAGCTGGTTCACGTCTACCTGTGCGACACCTTTGTGATGTCAACCATTGATCGCAGTCAGTATGTGCTCATCTTTGTGGACGAGTACTCGCGCTTTATCACTTTGGAGTACCCCAAGTTTAACTCGGACATGAAGCTTTATCTCTCAATGAACAAGTACATCGACAAACACAAGGACACAGCTCGACGATTCATCACTTGTCAGAATAAAGATCTGTTTGGTAGGAAAAAGGTCAAGAAAATCGAGAAGCGACATGTCGAGTTTGAGTTCTCGAATAGTAATTCGAAGATTGCCAAGTCCACTGGTCGACTGCTTGAGGTGATGGCCAAGATTCTGCTACACCAATCTGGACTCGATGACGATTTTTGGAAGTTCGCCATAAACACTGCCGTACACGTACTCAACCGAGTGGCTCACCCTGACTTGGTCGGCCAACAGATTGCCGTCACTCCATCTATGAAGTACAAGAGTCTGCCCGAACCTTACCCACTTTCGTATCTGCATACGTTTGGATGTGAGTGCACATTCACTTCAGAAGAGACAGGAAATGTTGAGAAAGGGATTTTCGTTGGATTTGATGAAAACAGACGCAATGGACGATTTCCGTGTTTGATTTGGCGTGATCGATCAGTGGAAAGTGTGGTTTCGGGTCTACTGTTTCGTGACTTGTTTTTCCCAGCCAAAATGAACAACAATCTGGTTCGCTATTTCTGGGAATCGATTCGACTCAAAGAAATGGAAGATCACTCTCTAGAAGTCAAACGACACATGTCTTTGGATCGAACAGTGCGCTCAGAAGTGGGCACCTCAGCCTTTGATTCAACTGACAATGGTGGCGCTCACAAATCGGTGGAAACGATGGAAGTTGACGGATCCGAGTATGGTCTGGCGGTGAAGCAGACAATCTATGAGACCGAGCCATTGGCAGCTCAACCTCCCGAATCATCATTCAAGTCAGCTTCGGAGAGGACCGTCAATGTAAGCACTGAACCAACCCAGGCCCCGGTTACCGAACCGTTCGAGATTGTGCCTGTTTCCCTACAAGCTCAACCAACAATTCCCAACAATCTCACTGCTGAGGATTACTTACTGATCATTGCACTTGAACAGCAGAGAATTCACGAGCTGGAAATGGCAAACGAATGTATGAAACGGGTGATCAGTGCCTTGGAGAAGCACCAGAGACGCGAACGTTGATCTACCTTTGATCATATTTGATCCTGTTTGTATTAATCTTTAAGAGTATACTTTTTAATATAATATGATATATCGATTTATTATAATAATAAATAATAATTTCTGAATCGGTCTGGTTATCTGATTGACTTCTTAGCTTCTTATTGTGCAGTTTGCTTTACTCAGAGATTGTATTTCCACTCTTCGGTTGCACTCTGAGCACTCACTCGCCATCTGATAGAACTGGCACTCAAACAACGCTTTCGTTTGTGCCACTACTCGGACGTTCACTCAGTGTTTCAGTATGACACGCAAAAAGTTGCTACCAAAGTGTGTGTGCTCCCAAATCGCTGTGTCACTTACACATCGAGCCACATTCGGTTTCACTCAATCGAGAAATTGCCTCAAAGTTAAATTGGTGCATTTGGTGGTTCGGCAGTGGCCACCACCACTACCACCGACTACCCTGCCTAATCGTGCTGTAGTTGCACAAAGATGTATATAATGATTTATACTATTGACATAGTCAAGTGAACGAACACAGGCAGAGAGATCATTAAGTAAATAAGATTCTGTTCGAACACTATAGACAGCAAACTCGATTTGACATAGTGGACAATGTTGGTTTTGATGAATCTCTCTCTCTCCCTCCCTCTCCCTCCCTCTCCCTCCCTCTCTCTCTCTCTCTCTCTCTCTCTCTCTCTCTCTCTCTCTCTCTCTCTCTCGCGCTCCCCTCTCTCTGTCTCTCTCTCTCTCTTTCTTTACTGTCAGATTCGAGACCGACGACGATGTGGAGACAGAAGTTCAAGGAGACAAGTCGAAGACGTACGTGCCATGCATTCCAGACCTCGCCCAGAAGTACTCCCAATTTGGCAAGCGGGATTTTGAGGTCATTGGACTATGGTTTGGAGCTAGAGGGAGCCTGAATCGTCAAGTAGTGGACATCTTCGAGAGGTTCAAACTTGATAAGGACAAACTATTCGAAATAGCAGAACGAGTACTCATCGACTCTATCAAGATCGTTTACTGAATAGTCGGTCACGGTCAGGTCATGCCTTGTCCGATTAAGTTTGTCCTACAAATCAAAGTAAACAAAGTTTAAGTTTTTTGTCTAATTCCTTAAAGATCCTATTCATCTTCATTGGCATGTGACGGGATTGGAAATCAGTGAGACTCACTGTGCAGTGGCCTGCACTTTAGATTAGTTAGTCTTTCTTGTCTGTGACAGAGAAAGTAAAATGTTATATATACTCTGCTCTACTGTATTACCATAATTAAGACATTTGCATTTCTCATAGATTGGCCTGGTAAATTGTGCACATGCCAATGTGTATCCACACAGTGGCACACATTTTCAAAGTCAGAATGCAACAGTAAAGAACGAATGTACATTGATTTTAAAGTATTTTATTATATTATAATATTATTGTTATTACAGAATGTGTGTTGTGTGCGTGTGCGCTTATGTGTTTGTGTTCATGTTCATACAATAGGTTGACTCAATGGATCACCCAACCCGTAACCACAGAAATCGATGTTGTTGAGTGTCCATTGAGTTGATGAGGTGCACTTGACTTAGTGACGTGCCACCACTCTCAGGTTGAGCTGATGGTAGCGCTTCAGCACGGTCCTGAGATGTTCGCTGACGGTTTGCCTGCCTTGTCGTTGACGGTTAACTCTCAACTGAGTGCACGCGTGGTCGAGTACCAAGTTTCGCAGTTTCCAATCACGGTACAATCTTTGCATGGACACACGCTGGTCTCGCCACTGAACGAGAAAGTATTGCTCGTTCTTATCGTCAACGTGCACGGAGGTGAATCGAAGCACTTCACCAAAGGTCATTGCCTGGCGTCCTTGGACAACTTCTGGCTCGTCAGCGGCTGGCAGTTCCACTGAAGGTGCTGGTGCTTGGATAGTAGCAACATTTGCTTCTTCTAGTTGATGTTGAGTTGCAAAACGTAGCAATTCTCGTTCTTCTTCAGTGATGATACCATTCTCGAGCAGCAAATCATCAATAACAGCTATGGTGAAGTAGGATTCCAAGGCCTCTGCAATTTCTGGATTCTCCAGATGGACCAAATCGCGTTGTAGCTGCTCACCATTGAGAAGTGGCATTTGATAGTCGGCCAAATTGGCGATGTGCGCCTGTAGATTCGCTGGCTCTTCTTCGCCAATTGTAGCGTCAAGTTCGGCCTGTCCACGAACATAATGGGTAAAAGCTTCGAGATGATCAATTGCCGTCACAGGCTCCCATGCGCCAGCCCACGCAATCGTGATTGAGGCCAGCTCTCCTTGTTCAAATTCAATTGCTTTAATAGCCTTGACACGGTACTTCGAAACTTGAGCAGCATCAAATTCTGGTAGCGCCTCCATGGCTACCTGCTTGGGCAGGTGCCCACCGAAGATACAGAAGAGTTGTCTTCGATGATCTGGAAGGAGATGTACAATTTCTTTGTTTGAAGAAAAGGGTTGACTTCTTTGATTGGGAGGGTTATCTTGGAATTGATTTGGAAGCAGTTGTCGAATTTCTTCAGTAGAATAAGTTGTCGTTGTCTTGAGTGAAGAGAGAAAGTTGTCTTGTCGTTTGAAGTTGTAATTAGTGGAACGTCGTTTTCATAAACTTTTTGGCAGCCAATTACAACAAGTTGACAGCTTGACGTTGCGACTTGAAGTGAAACAAAATAAAAGATTTCGCTCTAATAAAGCAAATATTTTGCCCTAAAGCATAAAGCACAAGATGGCTGTCGGCAAAGTGCAAATAGTCGGCAAAGTAAAAATAATTTAAAGCAGCTGTAAATATTCGGATTTCAACCGTGCAAAGTGCATAGATGACATCTCGGACATGACTCGTGTCGATCCAAAATGGGTCATTTTCGGAAACTGTTCCAACATTGATATCTCCGCAATGGTAAGTCGTAGAGACTCGGGGTTTTGACAATTGGATTCTTTGACCAAAACTACATCAGACTAGTATGTTCAACTTTGTCCAACGATATTTGAATTCCCAGAGATTTCGAAAACGTTGAGTTTTGCATTTACCTCGATCAAAAGTTCAAATCCTATGTAGTCGAGTGCCCTGAATTAGAATATGATGTTCGATTTGGTTCGAACATCTCCAATGTGCGTCAAGATCGACCCAAAGTCGTAAATAACTCGAGTCAATTGGTAATTTCACCCGCATTGCAATGTGCTACAAATTGTCACGCCATATTAATCAATGGGTGAGATCGAGGTGTAACCAAACCCACAAGGAGGATATACAATGTGTATAACACATCTTTCCTTGTCGCCCGTAAGGATGTTTACCACTGTGCTAAATAACAGTTGAACAATAACACAAACGGGGACATCCTTAAATCACGTGATCATCTAGAGGGGGAGGTAGGGTGTCTTAATCCAAATTTCCTCTACTCATTTCTATGCTCTAGGATGTGATCATGGAAGGTGAGGTAGATGGTTAGGGTAGGCGGAGGAATATCCCTGAGGGTCCACCCCCACAAACACAGTTACAAAGCAAAGAAATGTTAAAGTGGTCGCTGCTACCCCAAGCTTTCGTAACTGTATATGTGAGGTGGACCTTCAGGGTCCGTTCTCCCGCCCAAGTTAGGGTCCAAATTGTTGATCACGTGATTTAAGGATGCCCCCAACCTGGTTACCATGCTAACAGTGATCACATGGTCAGACGGTTTGTTCCTATTCAGATTGGTTCATGTGTCTGACTGACTTCTCTTGTTTCTGTTGCATATTGAGTGCAGCAGTTCTTGGAATGATTCTTGGCCACTGGTTTTGTCGCCTTTGTGGTCTGGTAGTCTTGCAACCGGTTCTTTGCACAGTAGGCGTACTTTAATCACGTGATCAAGAAACTAGGCTTTTTGCAACCCTCTCTTCCTCCATGTGATTAGGCCGTGATCAAAGGTAGACCCCTCCATTACCTCCATACCTTGTGAGCAGGTCGAAGCTCCCAAACCCAAAAATAGGATATTTTGTACAATGTCATAGCTTATCATATGAAAACCATGCTTTTCTTGGTCCTTTGATCAATTGAATTCAACTACTGTTTTGAAAAAACCATCTAAAATATTTTTTGAATCCGAACCAGACCCCCCTTCTACTTTGCGTGATCAATGTGTGATCATCCATCAAACCCCAATTCTCTACCAACCTTAATCACGTGATTAAAGTACGCCCCCTATGTAATTGGAACTGCTTATGCCATTGCAGCCTCATGTTACGCCTTTACTTGATCCGACTGTAACTTTGTGCAATTTGTGAATCTCCATTCAGCAATGGGTGTCACTCGGCACTCATTGGAACAGTTGCAACTAAAAGCAGTGCCGCCACCACAATCGCCTTATACTCATGATTGATTGCCTTTTTGCTTTAGGTGATCTTTTCTAAATACTTCTCACGTTCACTCTTGAGACGGAGTGTCATTCAGATTGGGCTTGGTGAACGATTTGGGCGAAGCTGTCACTAGGCGTATGGTCATACGAGTGACCCTTCGTATCAGGAGTTTAGTACACCCAGTCACTGAATCGAGCCTCAACAAGTGACTCAACTGTGCATGATGGCAAATGGCGAAGATAACAACTGAAAACAAGGCCACGTATTTTGCATACTTAAGTATTGTTATTTCTTTATATATTGACAACTATGATGCCTGGGAGTTTTTTATATAAGCCATAAAATTGAATCGTAAAATCAGAATATTGTATGTACAGTAGTAATAATAATAAATAATTTAAGTTAAATTAAGGAAAAGAAGTAAATTGGCAAAATGGCCATACTGGGCAATATGCCATATTGTTGATGAAGCCAACTCCTTCCGCATGAACCAACCACCGACGCCATAAAAAAGATTTGATACCTGGCTGCATTTGCGTGAGTATGTACATTATCGATATGATGGCTTATCCCAAACAGTTCGTACATAACTGAAGGCTGTTGGATAGAAAGAAAAACACTTGAACCAATCATCGACGCCATAATAGAAGATACTATACCTGATAAGATACCTGGCGGTAATTAGGCGAAAATGTCCAATATCGATATGATGGCCCATTGAAGGTCCGGTGCCCATTGTAAACGATGCATACACAAAAGAAGGCTGTTGATTAGAAAGAAAAACACTTGAACCAACCATCGACGCCATAAAAAAAGATTCGATACCTGGCGGCATTGTGGAGTGAAACGATTGAGAAATCGATTTTGAATTTGGGCCATTTGTTTCACTGCGGAAATTCTGGAAAAGATGACTGTTGGATGTAGGGTGAGCTAATAAACAAAAAATACAATTTAAAGTGGCACACTTTCAGGAATACAACACACTTACTCTGCACTCGGGCGTCTCGTTCCTTTCCTTTCCCTTTCAGTGACACCTGCTCTATTTGGAATGGCTACCAAAGCTACCAACGCCAAGGAATAAGGGATTCGTCGGTTCAGCGTTGAAGCGCTGTGTGTCGTGTCTAAGAGAGATGGAGTAGTCAGATTAGTGATCATCGAGTTGATTGAGATTGCAAACACTTACGGGGATCGATCGACAGGTGGAAATCATTAAGTAGGTCCAGTGCTGGACTGTTCGATTCGTCATACTCGGACAGCACAAAGGTATCATCCAACTTGGCCAGTTCGATTCACAATGGATGAAATGGGCTGCTGCACTTGGGTACTTATGACACAAGTCTTCGATCGAGTCGATTTGGTCAAGCGTTGGCATCGGTACTGTGTGCAATAAAGAGAGCAGATTGTCTGTTGCACATGTGTGCTCGCTTTGATTCAACTTGTACTACTTGGTTCCCTCGCCTCAACTTGTCCTCCTCTAGCTTCTGAGTCTGAGTTCAGAGCTTATGTCAAATTACAGGCCAACATGTGCTGAAAATGTACAAAAACGTTCTAAAACACTATTTATTTAAAAAATGTAAAAATCACAGCAAATCACAGCAAATCACAGCAAATCACAGCAAATCAGTGCAAATCACAGTAAATCACAGTAAATCACAGCAAATCAGTGCAAATCACAGTAAATCAGTGCAAATCACAGCAAATCACAGTAAATCACAGTAAATCACTGCGCTCTGATTTGCACTGATTTACTGTGATTTACTGTGATTTACTGTGATTTACTGTGATTTGCTGTGATTTACTGTGATTTACTGTGATTTACTGTGATTTACTGTGATTTGCTGTGATTTGCTGTGATTTGCTGTGATTTTTACATTTTTTAAAATAAATAGTAACATTTATCAAATGCCTCACTTAACCATTGGCGGAACACTCGTATGGGATTTGTGAAATACAAAAATAATCTAAAATAATAATAAAAATAACATATAAAATAAAAATTATTTTGTTCTATTTGATTTTGTTCTATTTTAATTTATTGACTGTTTTGGTTTTTTAAATTCCACTTTCGTTACGTCTTCGTAGTGTAAAGACCTGTTTGTTTCTCGTAAACTACGAAAACAATTCAAACAACCAAAAGCGACTCTTTCTAGCCAAACAAATTCGACTTATTGGCAAAACCTTCAGTGAAAGTAACTACTACAACAACTTCCAACGGCAACTTCTATATACAAGAAGAACAGAAGAAACAACTGCCGAGAATTGTGGTGGGTTATTCCCAGTCAACAGAAGCAATGCCTCTGTTACTGGCTGCCTTGGCTCGATCACCACTTCCGGCAAGATTCGATACGAAGAAGGTCAACTCGGTGGACGCAGACAGTTGCACCAAGTTCGCTCCCATGGGCGCGAAGAACGAGTAGGGGAAAACTATATTCCACCTTACGAGTGGATATCTACGAGTTGATCGTTTTCTATTGCCGCAAAATTGTTGACATCTACGTGAACAAGAAACGTTTTGTGTGCTCATTTACATACTATCAATATAGAAATAGTGACTGAGTATGTGCATCATTAACAGTCACCCAACACCAAGTTGGGCAGATCGATGCGAAATTTCCTTCTCTGGTGGACTATGTGCTGCAATGACACTCTACCACTGCAATGCTAATGTGCCACTAATGCACTATTAGACAGAGTTGTAGCGGTGGTGGTGACCAAACATTCAGAAGTACCGATTTCCGCAGAAGCGATCGCTTGTTCGGGTGACAGAAATTTGCTCGATTTGTCGTGCCACAGCGATTCCAACTCTTTTGGACAAACTTTTTGTATCATACTGCACTCACTGATTGAACCATTCGAGGAGTGACTAATTGGGGCCACAGAAATATCAACTCACTTTAAGCATCGAGAGACAATTAATACTCGTTGAAGTTGAAAAGTGAATGACAATTGGATGGACCACCTTGATGCCACATGCGATCAACACTAGTTTGATGCGTACCTGCCACAATCTCTTCATCGTTCTCATTCTCTAGTCGATTTCGATTGTCTGAATGGCTGAGTAAGTTTTACTATACAGAACAACAGCCGAACTCACATACGTGCAGAGAACACAGTCGAGTGAAGCGAGAGAAGTAATAGAATTTGTGTAGAAGAGTGACATCATCATCGCAAATGCATTCGTACATTGAGCCAACCATCATCACTCCAAAGCCATGGCTTGCAAGTAGCTCAGTAACACATAATGAACCAATGCACTAAACTAGTCTCGTACTCCTTGTATGTTTGTATGACAAAGCATCTATGTCTGTTCCACCAATAGCTGGATACAGAAGCGAATCGATCACAAGACAATGCACATACAAACCTACACTCGATCTCACAGAGATGTGCACTGTTATCGTGAGCTTTGTCCAAACATGACAATGACACTCTCCAACTCCAACATTCTAACAAACAAACGTATACAAATAGACACAAAACTAAAACTTTAAACTACACCAAACCACAATCACTCCCTGGTGTTGAACTTTGCAATGAGCGTACTATTGCACGTCACAAAATGGCAAACTTGTGTGTGTCCTGTCTGTGTGTGTGTGGGTGTGTGTGTGTGCAAGCTGCAAAGATTCATCAAACGAAACCAAAACGAGACTCGTCGTATTCTCAAACTCCGAACGTATCCAAGTCTTCACGAATTTGTCCCTCACATTAAGTCTCTACTCGATATCAACGGAATTGTGCACGAGCACTGGCACGGTGGACGTTCAATTGCTCATTCGAGTAACAAGATCCTTCAAGGTGTCACACGTGTCATGTTGACGCAATCAGGTCTGTCTGACCACTTCTGGCCTCGAGCTGTCCGTTTAACTTTGCACACCCTCAATCGAGTGCACAACTCTGGTCTGGTGGGGTTGTTTCAGAACGGAACAAAGTCACCGTATGAACAGTTCCATGGTTCCTGATGTGTTCCAGATTTGAAGTATCTTCGCTCCTTTAGTTGTGAGTGCTTTACTCGAGTACGGTGTCTGTTGTGTTTCTGTTCTGCAACGCGCTGCTAAACCTGGATCAATTTGTATTCATCAGTTTTGTGATCATATCGTACTGATTCTCAGTAACACGATATACGAGTTACCCACGACGGAACCACCCGTTCTCGAAGGTGCTTCACGGACTACTCAGACCAGTATGGCAAAGCCATTGTGCCAGATTGGTGCAGGTGACGGTGGTGGACGTTTTGATGCTGTTGAAGCCACATGCCCGTCGTCATTCTCCACATCAGACATGATGGTACTCAAGCCTACTCCTTTCAGTCTTAAGAGAGCGCCATCAATCGATCCAATATTAATTCCCATACATTGACACCATCATTTGGTTGGACTCTTGACTCGCCAGAAGAGTGACTACTTAAGTGACTACTTGAAGCTCGAATTGAGTGTCTGTGAACTGAATGACATTTACCAGAAGTTACCGAAACTTTTGAAAACACAAATTGCCCATTCCAAGTTAATCACTACCACCACCAACAACATCACCAACACATACTGCAGACATTGAGGTATTGGATGTTGGGATGGTAATGCTGTTGTTGGCTGCTGTATTGCTCCAAACTCTGGCCGCGCTATCGTTAGCCAAGGTATACCTACACGTCGAGTTGGATGAGACTGAAGGAAAGTTGAAGTAACAGTACAAAAATCGTGGATGTTATGAAGGACGATAACAAAGCTACCGATGGAGGATACTACCATTTGCTGAGACTGTTGACGACTTCCATGACTCCATCTCTCGAATGTAGAATTTCTCACCTTGTCACAGAATATTCAAATTCACTCAATTCCAAATAATAAACCTAGTACCATTATCATTCACAATAATAAATTTAATGTAATATCTACAAATGTTTATTTGTTTACATAAATAACAAATTGGAACAGTTCAAATACAAAACTAGAATACAATAAATAAATAAGGGCTCACTTTATTTAGTCAAAGTGAACTTGGATTACATAATAAAAGTATTTGTTCATGAGATTGGTTGTCATTAGCCTCTACGAAAATAAGCCGTATGCTACGACATCCTTATCTTCACTTTAGTGGTTTTTCTTTTTCGTCTTTTTGTTAGCAATAGACGAACTTTCAGAATCCCACGGATCTTTTGTCTTCACTTCCATGCTTCTTCCTTTTCGTCTTTTTGTTAGCAATAGACGAACTTTCAGAATCCCACGGATCTTTTGTCTTCACTTCCGTGCTTCTTCCTTTTCGTCTTTTTGTTAGCAATAGACGAACTTTCAGAATCCCACGGATCTTTTGTCTTCACTTCCGTGCTTCTTCCTTTTCGTCTTTTTGTTAGCCATAGACGAACTTTCGGAATTCCCTTATCTTCACTTGCTCCAGAAAGGCGTATCCTTTCTGGGTTCCATGGTCCATCAATTCCCCTTCGGACTTGATAGGGCACTTTCTACTAGTGCTGGTTGCATATCGAATGCTGGTCCCTGAATCGTTGAAGTGACGAGTCCATCACTTTGTCCATTCGTTGGCCACTTAGGCTTGTGTGCATTTACTCCATAAACTGTTGAAAAACAAAATAAAAATAAATAAACAAATAAAATAAAGAACAAATTGAGCTTACCTTTAAATCATAATCACTGCAACTTGCAATGAGTCTTGTAGCCATTATGGTTGACTTCCAGGCAATGTAGGCTCCTTACTTCCTGGTCGATAAATGCACATATTTTCCGAAGTACACTTTTTAACGTGGAACTTGTACCAACCCTCGGAAATCTTGTGAGATCGGTCAAAGGGGCACCGTTTCAGTTTCTCCTCGTTCAAATAGATTGACATTTTCGTTTGTTTCTAAATAGCAGACAATAGCGAGGTTTCCCGAGAGGTAGGCGGCACACGAGCGCGACGGCCAAACCAGATCGATCCACAGGGCTAAAATAGCGAGGTCGTCACTCTAATACTCTTTGGTTCTGTTCAGTTCGGGTTCGCGCCACCTGCTGCTATACTGCATTCTTACGTGGACGACCACGCTTTCTGGCGCCACTGCCACCAGTACTGTCCGCCTTAACTATTCCTTCGCCGGAATCGTTATCCACGAGCGGGTTCTCATCGTAGACATAATCGGGATCCACCTTCTTCTTGATCGGGCGTTTTCTTTGAATAACCAACGAAGTGGCCATCAGTGGCTGTGGTGATTGTGGCAGTGTTGGGGCAATCCACTCTGGTTTATACCATGCTGGCAGAAAATACATTGGTGCCGCAAAACGGTGAATAACTTGTCTCTCTGGAACCATCTATAAAGAGAGAGGTTTTCGATTATGAATTCGGCATCTAACAAAATCAGACATCTCTGCACAGATCACTGAAAGCGAGTTAGCTGGTTGGCTGTTGGTGGAGGACATAGTCAAAAGCCTTGAGTACCACCGTTAAAATAGAGAAGAAACCAAATCGTAAGGACACGAGAGAGGAGAATAAGCAAAATGGCTAGAAGCGACGAGGTGGACTCGCGAGCAGCAAAACACTAAGTGACGAAATGAACTCAGCGGTCGTTGTAACTGCGTTCTTCTGTGTGTGTGGGTGTGCCAAAATGAGCGCGAAATTATCCAACGAGGGAGGCGGCAATGCATGCACAGTGAAGAAACACCACACACAATCCACAGTTACAGCACAGACTACTCAACACTACGCACACACACGAGTGCAGTTAACAGAATACATGATAAGATTGAGATTCTAGATTAGATGGCCTACTGAATGGAGTCCTGAGCAGATCACTATGAGTAGAGCAGTGCCTTGGAATCACTACTACTACTACAGATGGCGCTTCACTTCAACCAATCAGATCTCTCGGATTCGTCTATAAAAAAAGCTTGCAATGAGAGCACACGCTCGTTCTCTCGCAAGCTCTCGTCCTGACTGGTCCTCTCTCATGCTCTTCTCTTGTCTCTCTTCTACTCTCGCCCTTGTTGGTTCCCTTCCCAATGCCAATGTTGGGGAAGCAATCAACCAGTGTATTCATCCACCCGGAATTCTACATTGGAGCTACTATGAAGTAAGCCACGATGGCTTCAAGACCCACTGCAAGTGAGTCTTGATTATGATTTAAAGGTAAGCTCCATTTGTTCATTATTTTATTTATTTCTATTTATCTCGTTTTACAACAGTGATGGACTCGTCACTTCAACGATTCAGGGATCAGCACTCGATAAGCCACCAGCACTAACAGCACCAATAACAGCAACAACAATCCCTGCAATCAGAATATGTCGTTCCAGGAACGTAAGACACTCTTTGTGTACGCTAGTGATAGTGATGATGATAGTGAGGATGACAATCCACTCAACATCCCGCTCGATCTGTCCGTAAAGTCGTCTTCATCGAAGCCGATTATGCTTTCCGATGCACAGGACTTTCTGAAAATAGTTTCGCAAAATTTGCGTCTGTATCAACGATGAACAGGTGGAGGCGCTCGATCTGTCCACTAGTACTGACTATCGGAAGAAGATGGTGTTGAAGCCAAAAAAACGGACAAGTTTGCTGCTGCTCGGGACACCAGCCGAAGCTCGTGTTGATGGTAATGATGGTGGTGGCGATGATCAACAAGGCAACGATACCTCCAATAGTGTCCAATTGCCCTGGAAACGAAAGAATCCAGAACCCTTCTCCAATAATGACGACGAAGATGATTATGATGAAAAAGAAGTAAAAGAAAAGGAGGACGATGATTAAGGTTTCGGAAGTTGATCCTCACAAGGACACTCATACCAGCCAATGTTTGTATAGTCCCCAACCAAACTCAGCCATCACAAATTAACCACCGATTCAATCTGATCTTACTTTATGGTGACCACTGCTTACAAGTGCACCATCGACAACTACCGAAAAGTTTAATGGCAAAGAGAGTTAACTCTTCTTCCACTGGTGGTCTCGAGACGGACAACTGGCCGAAAGTTGTCTCGCACCGAACTGTTCAAAACTCGAACTTCGAGTAAAGGATTCGGTACTCGGTTAGTTGTTGATTTAGTGATTCATAGTATTCTCACTGTTTTTCTCTTTTTGTAGTGAGCAATTAGCAGCACATCTGTTAATCAGTCACCTATACATTCTAATGTGGCATTGTAGCCTCTGTTGCCGTCCCTTCCAAACCCACAGTGGCCTATTGAACCACCACTGGATGTAACACCATGAGGCCGTGTACCATTGCATAGAGCCCACCTGTAACTTTAGTGCAATCTATGCCGTCCTGGTTCAACGTCACAGCAATCGCGCCCACAGTTCTCGCATCTTCATATGCAATGTGAACCACTGTGGGAAATGGGTCTTCAGACAGGCAGGAAATCTAAAGATGCACCAGCGCTTAAACTATGCCAACAAGCCCTACCAGTGCAAATGGGGCAACTGTGACTAGGCCTCAACGACTCGTTCCAATGCGATGCGACATGTTCGCACAGTGCACTTCGGACTGCCCGCCTCCGTTTAAGGAACTGAAACTGCGTGGACTAGTCGAGACCCGTAAGGCGGGCGACTATGACTAGGCCTCAAAGACTCGTTCCAATGCGATGCGAAATCCAAAGATTGAAATCTAAAGATATCTAAGGAACAGAAACTGCGTGGACTGGTCGATACCCGTAAGGCGGGCGAATATGTTCAGGTTGTGCTGGATCAACTGAAGCCCAATGCGGTGATCAACGAGGATGACCTGTAGAGAGGTGATATATTGTCAATTTGACCTTTAGGGTCACTTAATTATTATATTATAATATTTGTACATAGACATTTCATTATATTAAATACAGCTTTTTTAATCGAATTGAGATCTTCAATGTGGCGGCACTTTCGCCTATCCTTTCAGATCTTACCACTGGCCATCTTGACCGTACTCGAGCTGGCCTTGTTTGACTTTGACTTCTCAAAGTCATCCCGCAGTTGATTCAACTCGTCGAGCAGTGTCTCGTAGCGATAGGCAATCCGTAGGCTGGACACATTGCGGTCCGTGCGGCGTCGTTGTCCTCGATGCCCTCACGCTGATAGTTAGCTCCAAGCCAGTGTTGCGTGAGTTCGTGTGGAAAGCTCGACATGATCACCGAATTGCGCGCCAGTCACAGCTTCTGAGCTTCCACACCTGGGCCGCAATTGAGTACTCTTCCATTAGTGGTTGCTATGGAGGAGGAGAAGGAGAGGGTAAATGGTAAGTGAAATGGATTCTATATTCGACTCACATACCTTAGTAAAATGGAACTGGAGTAGATCGTCGGTGGAGAAGGATAGTGCCAGTCCACGGCACATAAACTCAGGCATCGGATTACAGTGAATGTCGAGAGGGAGAGAGAATTGAGTGTGGACTCATGGCAATGCCAATTTGTGCCAAATAGTACAGATACTGCAGTATGGGCACCTTTCGCAAGAGTAGACCGTGATTTTTCTCCGCCATCAGGAAACCACCAATCAGATGTTGAATGTTGCCCGCCTCGCCACAGTGGGGTGGAAGTACAAAGGTGTTCCAACCACGGTCCGCACGAAAGTGATTCAGTGTGGCCATATTGGCGTGCATGTAGTACAGGTAGTAGTTGCTGCAAACGGATATGGAAATTATGTCAATAATGCTAAATTACCGATTGATACTCACTTGGGCGGATTCTCGTCCACTTGTTGGGCAGTGGATCCCCTTGTTAAACATTGGATACTCGTGTTTGGATTCATCGCCCACCGAGTCTAAGCTAATGGTGTACTGCAGTAGAACGTGCAGCTCGGGATGCGAGGCCGGATCATTGGTCACCTACGTAGCTAAAAAAAATTTGTAATTTGGACCATCATTTGGAGCATCAACATAATCACTTACTATAGCGTCGGCACCTGAATCATCCATCTGACCGAGTCCGAGTAGACAGTGTGCATCAGTGTCCACTTGGCCAGATCGTCCCATTCTGTCTTTAAATCAGTCGCAATTCTGCCTGCTGATATTGCGACACGTCCAGGTCTATGCAATGTCAATTGACCGTGTCCGTGTGGTCTGGTGCTGTTCGGGCTGTGTTGGTGGTGGTGGTTATGGTGCTCGGGCACTGTCACTGGAGCCTATCCCTGCGTGTTGGTGCCGATGTGGCTGTTGTGGTGTTGGTTTGGGTGATCGGGCAATGTCAATTGACTGTGTCCGTGTTGTCTAGTACCGGAGGGGGAGGTAATGGTGCGCGTGCATTGTAACTGGTTTTTGTGCGACCGTGCTGGTGCCTGTGGGGCTGAGGTGGTGATGGTTATCGTGGCCGGGCAGTGTCCATACGTTCCCGAGAAGGTGGTAATGGGGGGTTGTTGTTGACGATGTTGCTCCACTCAAAAAAAACTGCCTCACTAATCAGTGAGAAGTTGTGCGGTCTCACTTATTTCTGAGGTGATATCGTTTATTATTGAGGAACGAAGTTAAAATGTCACAAAAAAGTGAGTTCATCTCATAAATAAGTGAGACCGCACAACTTCTCGCTATTTAGTGAGGCAGTTTTTTTGAGTGTCCCATTGCACACTTCTATAGCACAATTGTTTGAATCCTTTTTGGAGCCTCTGGTGCACCGATGGAGAGAGGATTCCACCTTTTTGGCTATGTAGGATCTTGCCTAACACACAAAGTTGGAATGGCAAAATGTTCTTCACAATAAACTTTAATAAAGTACTTATGTGTGACGAGTGTGACCTGACACGTGATTTGGTGGTTGGTCTGACTTTGACTGGAAGTGTTGAGTGGTGAAAATGGAATTGAGGTTGTCAAAGACAATCGGCTCGAACACGAATGTAAAGTTGAAGGATATTGCTGTACGGTTTTAGCCAAAAGGTGAGTACACATGCAGTTCCACAATAGACACTCGTGACATCGTTAACAGCAGTCTGCTGAGCAACAGAGCTGTCAGCAGAAGACGGGCCATGGTGGAGGCGAGGCAGCGAGGAGTGAGAGTTGAGAACAGAAAAAGAGCCAAGTCGAAAAGCGAACGAGTACGACAGACAGGCAACAAGGTGACAAAGACAACAAAATCCACTAGTGAGTCATTCAGATAAACACACATTTCATTTCGACACTCGTGCTAAAAGTATTAGTCTTGTGATTATGTTTAAAAGGATATTCACAGATGACACAACACTAATATATGAATGCGATCAGACATTACGAGATGTGACTCTTACAAGTTATTGTTGTTAAGCTTACTGATCGAGGAACTACATGTGATTAGTAGCTATGAAAAGGCAAAACAGAATTGGAATTTTATTGATAGTATAATTTCAACATGATTGCATTGCGGATTTAACAAACAGCAATAATTCAATAAAATAAAAGCAACCCTCACTGCAACAATTGGAAAATAAACTTTTATTAAAATCTCCATACAAGAAAATAAAAACAGTTTTACTCCTAAAAGGAGAACACATTTAACGGCCTTCTTCAAGTGAAATTGCCGCGTCAATGATAGCCTGCAATGCAGCTTCCCAAGCAGCAAGTTCTGCTTGGGCAGCAGCAAGTTCTGCTTGTATTGCAGCAACCCGGGCGTCTGCCGCAGCTACGCGCTCAATGGCTTCTATTTGCATTTCGTCTAAGTGGGCCACCAGTTCCGCACGAGTAGGGAACAGTGCTTGACAGTGCTCACAGATCCACTCCATTCTGAAAAGGAAAAAGATTGAGATTATTGTTAAGTTTAGATTGATAAAAGAGTTACACTAACCTGATGCGGTGTGAGAGGGGGAAAAAAGAGGCTAAGAGAGATGGTGAGGACAATGACAGGACAACACAGCTGTGGTGAACAAACTAGATGACTTGTCGTTCACCACTATCACACGATATGAACGAGCAATGAAGGTCCTGGTGAGTTGGAAGGATGCACACCGACGAGTTTCCGGGAACTTGAATGCAAGGTGTAGCCAAGAAGGGTAGGTGATCACACGATTAAAGAAGCCAAACACACAAAACCGAGCACAGACGACCAAAGAAGCACTACACCGAACACATCACTGACAAGTAACAGACTGTGTGAAAGATGAATCACAGTGCATTTCAATAGTTCAACACTGACAGACAGTGGCACTGAACAAAGTGAGTTTATCTGTTAACACTCACCGAACAACGAAATGTGTGCAGAACCACTGTCTAACCAATCAAGCCGATTTACACGCTGCAGTTCTGTGTGTTGTCTTGTTAGTATTATTATACGGTGCAAATAGTGGGCTTTAGTGCAGTGGTGGTTGTGGGGGCATTGGTAGACAATGCAATGTCCATGCAATACATACTGAACATGTAGTTTCATCTTTGAAATGTTACCTCGAGGTGTAGTACAGCACAGACTTTTCTTCTGTGAACGCAGATTTATTTGACTATGTGACACTATTTGCGATTGGCGTATGTGCAATCATGCCAATTTGTATGACTGGCAGAAGAGTACCTTCACTATCCTCTCGTTAAAATAAAGCGTTCGATTAGTAGCTGGTGCTTGTGTAAATTAAAGTGGACAGGTTCGAATGTCATTACTTAGAACTACTTAGTCATTGGGGGTGAATGGGTCTTGGTGGAACGAGTGGTGAGACAGTTAGTGGTGAAACTGGTTTTGTGGTGCGTGCGTTCAGTGTGTCATACCATACAGCCATTCTCTTTGCTTGTGTGGCCTTATATTCGAACTCTATCTTCTGGCCACACCTGCAAAGTCAAGTATCCTCACCGGTGCCATACTCGGTCGCATGATTAGTAAACAGGTCGATTGGCGAATGTTGCTGCTTTGGTGATGGTGCTTTGTGCACTCAACAAATCCATTAAGATAATTATCAATGAGAGTACACACAACAGAACATCGCCACGACCACCACTATCATCAGCACCAGTGCTCATCGTTCGAGACCGTCCAAATCTGTGCCATACTTGGTGACATGATGATGAATGTTGTTGGTGAGCGTTATTGGACTATTGAATATGGCTCGTTTGACCACAAGAGACAAGGCAACAGTAGAACAGCGCACAAGAGTCTATTAGCGACAGCAATCCTCACGGAGAACACATAACTCGACTCGAGTGTTACATGACCACAATAGCTCTCTCTCTCTCTCTCTCTCTCTCTCTCTCTCTCTCTCTCTCTCTCTCTCTCTCTCAGTTCCACCTTTTCTCACCATACAAAGCAACTCAAACCGAAATGGCTACACAGTTGTGTCATTGAACGGAGCGATACACACGAGAACTAATATGATAGCACATCTACTGAGGGTGATGCAACACATGCACTGCACGATAATACCGACCAGTCTTAAGAACACAACAGTGGCTAATTCACCTTATCGCACACAAACTCATCAGTGCGAGTTGTAAGGAGATGGGAGCGTAAGAGAAAATGTAGCGGATTGATGGCTAGTTTGACTTGGCATACATTGCACTCTGCACCTTAAACACGGGTTTGTCGAAGCAGTACTAAATGTGAGTGACTGTACGGATTGTGATCGTGGCCATGTTGGGAGGTGACGATCGAGTCGAGTCTCGGTGGTGTGCACTCGTAGAGTGCGAGAGAGAGAGAGAAAAGGAGAGAGAGAGAGAGAGAGAGAGAGAGGTGAGGGAGGGAGGGAGAGAGAGATGAGGGAGAGAGAGATGAGGGAGCGAGAGAGAAGGCGAGTGAGAGAAGGAGAGGGCGAGAGAGAGGGCGAGAGAGAGGGCGAGAGAGAGAGAGGGGAGAGAGAAGAGAGAGAGAGAGAGAGAGAGAGAGAGAGAGAGAGAGACCGAGTAGAGTTGTGTTGGTCGGTGTGTACTGTACAGGTGTACATGCCTGAATCGATCGCTGGTTCTGCACTGTGTTCGAGCCTTGGTCAGAGCACTCTCCACCGTCATAATCACTGCGGGTTTGTTTTGGTGCACTGATTCACTGAGGCAATCTGTGGTCCGTTTGTATTCCGTGCCTGCACTAATCTCATCTGCCTGTGCCTGTACCACATTGAGCACATACATTTCTTCTTTGTTCACTAAGCCACTGTGCCCACCCTCTCCATTATTAAGTGCACTCTCGCATTCACTCGAGTCATCGAGCACTCTAACTACAGCCCGACCAGACAACCAAGCCAGACATACTATCGACACCAGAACCGAGCTGTGTTGGGTTGGTGTGTTATGGTATATGGGTGTTTACACCACATGACACTTCTGACTCAAATACTGCGTTCACTTTCACATTCGGTCATTAACTATTCTATGAACCATTTTCACCTCTCCATTCGGCATTACGATCACTCTGATCAACACTCGCCCATCACTGTTCACCAATCTCGTCATTGTCGCCGCTCGTGTCTCCAATCCACAATGGCGACTTCAATCTGTTTGGAAAAGGAGGACGTTATCAAGGAAGAGGAGGACGATGACGAAGAAAAGCAGGACATCGAGGAGCACATGGCTCTGTTGGAGAATTGTTCGCCCTGATAATGGTCCTTGGTTTTCAATTAACTTCTTTTTCGTATGTACTCACATTGCGCTCGGGAACTGCTCAGTGAGCACCACCACCACTACCATCATACCCAACTGTAGACCCTTTTGCCACAACACATTCCACAACAGTGTCTGCACGAACCACAATGTAGATTCCACTCTGTGGAATTATTCCTGAGCCTCCGTTATCATTGTGCCAATCTGTGCACTCTGCGATGACCTCACTCCGAATAGTCTAATTCACTCTGCTGTGCTGTCATCATCCTGTTTGTCACGGCCAACTCCACATCCATTCTGGTGACAACAGCAGCAAAAAAACCAACAACAACGACCAACACGTGAAACAAGAAGATCCATGGTCAGTGGTCGAATCGGTTCCATCTCCAATAGAAGATCCCTCATATTGTCGCTTGTTGTGGTTGTTGTGCACGGCAAATGAAAGCTCTGCAGCCAATCCGTACTCAAACGAGCACAACCACCCAAAAAAGGATTATGTGGTGGGAAGAAGTAACCACCATTCCCCTGTAAAATCCTCACCGTACCCACCCAACAGGAAGGTTGCATCAGAGTTTATGTCTCAGCAATACCATCCATATCACCACCACCACCACCACCATCTTTCACCTGTACAATCGTGTGTGGATCTATCAGTAGGCCAGCATGTTTCCACGAGTCATCAGTGAGTGTTCGAGGGCGATTTAGTGGCAACGAGTTGAACTCAAAGTTATGGCGCTTTATTAATCTCGGTTCAAAGGTCAACATGCTTAACCTAGTGTTTGCTGACCTTAGCCCTTTGCTTAAGCACATTTCTGAAATTTGCCCTATGGCCAAAAGCAGTTATGGTATTTTGGTATAAAAGAAGCCATCGTCGTTGAGGCAGCCAACATCATTTACACGCTTCGTCTCGCGAATCATGCTCGATGGCTGACTTCCATAGTTCCAAAACACTGAACAATTTCTACTCGAACCTCGTAAGCTATTATTTGTACAAGCCGCCAATACCTCGACCTGTGTGCTATCATCACACCAACTATGAGTACCAGAAGCCTCAAACTCAACCTCGACTCTCCTCGTCTTCCTCCAGATCTCGTCATCGCTCATAGAGGAATCACAAATCGTGGAAACAAGTGATGCTCTACGAACCGGATCCAGAGCGAGTAGCGAGTGCAGCCGAAAACCTGGCTGAACTGTCTCTCCAACCTGAGTGGATTTTTTGAACATCTTCGTCCTTCGTGTTCGTTGAACAATGTTCACTCTTTACAAATATTACTCTCGCAAAAAAAAAAAAAATTTTTGGCAACGGAAGCAGCCCGCGCAAAATTTCTCGAATGCTCTTGCATTCAATACAAGGTGGGAATGGAAGGCAAACCTTACCCCTCTTTGATGAAGAATAATCTTCCTTGCAACGAAGAGAAATGAATCAATCGGTCTGCTGGACAAACGAAAGGTCTTCCATTGGATGTTGCTTGAATTCTAGAAGAAGAAGAAGAAGAAGAAGAAGAAGAAGAAGAAGAAGAAGAAGAAGAAGAAGAAGAAGAAGAAGAAGAAGAAGAAGTTGAAGCTGCTGATGCTGCTGCTGAAGCTTATGAAAGCTCCAAAGAAAAGTTACTAATGAATTTCACATCTATCAAACCAGAAATTCAAGAAGGAAAGAAAAAAGATGAAAATTTAGGAATAGATCAGTCAA
>JAKIJQ010000319.1:0-10000 GCA_023373905.1 Rhizoglyphus robini | reverse complement strand
ACAGGTTGAGGTTCCACATGATACGTGACAGAAGAGTGTCCATGGTTGGACGAAACAGTACAGACTCATGAGAGGGTAATTACGAGATGTGGCGAACGCCATGAATAACCAGAAGAGATGAGGAGAGCGAAATAAAACAGAACACAACCAACAAACACGAAATGGGAAACGAACAATGAGAGAGGAAGAGAGTGTCGGTGTGTGTCGGTGTGTGTCGGTGCAGTCACGTTGGGTCAATAATAAACAGAATGAGTGAAGCACTGCTGATCGAAGTGGTATGCGTACACAAATCCAATGCTTACCTGGAACGGGCAGATTCTAGGTCAGCACTAGCGGTTCAAGTCATTCCCTGACTATTACCTTTGGCTATTCCTACAAATCGAGCAACATCAACGATCTTCACAAAAGTAGCTGCCACTGTCAAGTGAGTTTAAATTGCCGAAAAGTTTGAACTTGAATGTCACAAGGCACAACACCTCATTTGCTGTCTAGTCTCGCAGAAAGCATTGGGCGTTATTGCTTACTTGTGTTTGAGTGCTCTGTTCTGTTCTACTCGGCAGTATTTGTCTGTGTGTGATCTCAATCTCTCAAGCTCTACCCATCACCACTACTCGTCATGGATCCAACTACCATTGACCTCGAGTCCGAACATGTCACTCTCAGCACACCGAAGCACTCATTTGAGGACAGTTTCTGCTATGACCCACTGCTCGAACCAGCCCACAAGAAGCAGAATCTGAGTGATGACAATCTGAATGCAACTGGATGGAACAGTCAGAACGTGATGTTCGAGTACAATCCGAACGAGACTACCTTCCTGCATCAGTACAACAGTCAACTTCTACCTCTTCCACCACCACCATCTCACAATCTTGAGCAGCCTCACAACCAACCACCTCTGTCTACCTATTCGAGTAATCCCGTTGCTCAAGTGTCTTCACTTGAGCATCAAAATTATCTCCCACTCCCAGGAAATCCAACTTTTCAAATGTTTTATCAACAACAACTACCCGAATTAGACGATGGCACTTTGGCAGAATTAGTCAAATTGGTTGACTCTCAAGAAGAACAACCAAAGCTAGTCACACCTCAAGAAGTTCTATTCGATGAATCTCAAGTTGGACAATCGATCATCACAGAACAGAAAGACTCAAATCACCAAAACAAGAGATCCTTGAAATTGTCCAAGGCTTCCACTAGTGAGGATATTCAAGATGAAAGTTCTGCTTGCACAATCTCATCGAACATTGACCTGAATAAGATTTTCTGTACGATTCCTGGTCGTTTGAGTCTCTTAACCCGTTCCAAGCATGACATCACCCTTGGAGAGCTGGTTCGACGAGTTGATGCACCCGAGCGCTTGAATCTTTCCATCATCAACGGATATGTTCGAACTGCTAAGAAAAAAGGTGGACTTGATGAGTTACGGGAGAAACTGGAAAAGGATGGAATCACCCTTTCAAGTCATCGAAGGAAGGACTGTGCTCAGACAACGTTCACTGGCTTGATCGAGAGCGAAGCTTCAAACTTGGCCTCTGATTTCGAGAGCATCTGCGAGGATACTTTCCCAGCACAAGAATGCGCCCAAGAGATGATTGAACCGGACAGCAGCACCGACCAGCACAAGGAACTCATGTTGGCGTCCAGCAAGTTTTTGGACCAATTTGAGCGCTTTATCCAGAACCAACCGAAGATGCACGATCTCATGATGCTCACTCACAATTTTGGTGTGCCCGGAATGATGGCTACGGTCAATGTGATGCGAGATGTGATCAAGCAATCGTTGGAGATGATCAAAGATGATGATGACAAGTAGACCCCTTTTTGACATGTTGTGTACTTAATTAATTTTACAATGATCATGTGTGTGTGTGGGTGTGTGTGATTTACTTTAACCAATCATGATGCACACCATTACTTTAAATTAATAAATCGATTTTAAATAAAACAATATTACTGTACTTTGAATGCACTAGTTCTAACTGATCGTTGCCCGTTGTTCAATGTGTCTTTGAATTTGATAAGTCAAGTCGATAATATGAATGCGTTTGCATTTAGGCATGGCATCACGCTACACGAGTGTTAATTATAGTAAGTAGACCACCGTTGGGCCACGATAGAACAACGTAACCAGTGGTTGTTGATGCGGCAGCGGTTGAACTGGACACTGTGTGTGCCGGGAAACGGGCGTCATTTCGGGTCGATGGTGCCCAACAGCATAAAGTAACATCGTGGAAACATATGATAGACTTGCAGCCTGACGAGGCACTAAGAGAGAGAGAGAGAGAGAGAGAGAGAGAGAGAGAGAGAGAGAGTGCGAGAGGGCGAGAGAGGGCGAGGGCGAGAGAGGGAAAGGCGAGGGCGAGGGCGAGAGAGAGGGAGGGCGAGAGAGGGAAGGCGAGAGAGAGAGAGAGAGAGAGAGAGAGAGAGAGAGAGAGAGAGAGAGAGAGAGAGAGAGAGAGAGAGAGAGAGAGAGAGAGAGAGATCGTTTTTGTCGTTACTCTTGCTCCTCAAGTTTTTAAGTGTATTTCTGAACGAATGGACAGATATGTTGTGGTTTGCCTACTCGTTGACGTAATGTTCACCTTCGATGGCTTACTCTTAATTTGCTTTAGACCGCCAGCAAAGACCTGCTTGTGGCACACATGTGTATCAACTTGTAACCCGTTTCGTTTCAGGTCAACCAGTCATATACGCAAAGTGAGCTGCCGGTTGTGTGGTGGTGACAGGAATAACCATTCTTCACACAATAGTCCAACACTAGCCTTAATGTGGATACGTAGTACATCGGTGCAAGCCTAAATAACGTGATCAAATCAGCGAGTGGGACACAAAAGAGAGTTTATTCAACTCAACTAAGTGGACATAACCCAATCGAGTAACTGTACTGAACGATTCAATGCATTGATTCACTGACTCATTAGAGTATGATGATGATGATGATGATGATGATGATGATGATGATGATGATGATGATGATGATTATGAAGTCATTAAGAGTACGGAAATAGTCTATGTTTCTATGGTTTATGTATGCAATGGACAATAGTATGTGTGTGTGCGCTTGTGTATTACAGTTCCTGTTCAAAGACTACACATGAGGAGGATAATAAAGATAACATAAAGACAATGATGATGATGATGATGATGATGATGATGATGATTATGAAGTCATTAAGAGTACAGAAATAGTCTATGTTTCTATGGTTTATGTATGCAATGGACAATAGTATGTGTGTGTGCGCTTGTGTATTACAGTTCCTGTTCAAAGACTACACATGAGGAGGATAATAAAGATAACATAAAGACAATGATGATGATGATGATGATGATGATGATGATGATTATGAAGTCATTAAGAGTACGGAAATAGTCTATGTTTCTATGGTTTATGTATGCAATGGACAATAGTATGTGTGTGTGCGCTTGTGTATTACAGTTCCTGTTCAAAGACTACACATGAGGAGGATAATAAAGATAACATAAAGACAATGATGATGATGATGATTATGAAGTCATTAAGAGTACGGAAATAGTCTATGTTTCTATGGTTTATGTATGCAATGGACAATAGTATGTGTGTGTGCGCTTGTGTATTACAGTTCCTGTTCAAAGACTACACATGAGGAGGATAATAAAGATTACATAAAAACAATCAAATAGTGTTCATTTGCGCATATCCAACACAAGCACCTAAGAATGAATGAAAAAGATTAGTGGAATGTCTCAGTAATGAGCGGCACTTACAGTTCCGTCAATTGCTGATGCGCCTATTCGTTGGTCTTTGTCATTCCAACACAACTTGAGTACCCGACTGTGCGACTATTCACTAGTTGGCCACTCGGGTGGACCAAAACATGACACCATCGCCAAAACAGCCCGAAGGCAAGAAGCGTCCATCTGGCGAGATAGCCACCGAGTTTACATCTCCAGAGTGTCACATCGGTGTGTGCATACACGAGCCATTCTCCACATCTTACATACGAACGATTTTCACCGGTCGGTTGAGAACGAGTACGCAAACACGAATTTGTTGGTTTGAGCAGCAGGCAAACGTGTTGTTCGATATGGAAAAAGTGAACTATTAGGTCAATAGCAGAACAACCGCTGAAGACATACCTGTCAGTCGATATCTGAAAGGCAAACAATAATAAAATACAAACTACAGCAGACAAATTCCTGAGGAAGGATCCCAAATTGCTGCATAGTGTGAGAGAGGACAGTAAAAAAGCAACACACAAACACACAATCAATTGTGATTACTACGGACGACAGCAAAGATGGCGGTGTTCCTGTTTGGGTAGTAGAGCTTGTATGCTGAATCTAGTGATTGGAGATGTACACGGCCAAATAAATACACTTCCAGTTAGGATGGAAGAGGGCAGATTCAACCTTCTTCCTTGTCACGGTAACGGCATCGATCAAAGTCAGCCATTCAATTCTCACTGTTGTCTGCCTCATTATGTACTTCTTCAATGTATTTTACTCTTGTAATTGAAGAGAAAAATGAGTGATCTAATCAAGCATTGTACATTACATCAAAAGTACCTTTCTGTGCGATTGATGTCAATGCAGTCAGTGGTACGAGAGAGCCATCAAAATTCGACTGCACAATGTTGACCTCATGACCAAATATATAAGCACTGAGCATACAAAGCAGACTCCTCTAGATATCGATGGACGAGCAAATGGATCTATATTGAAGGATAATGTGAGGTAGACAGTGCTTAGATCACCAAACTAGTTGAAAGGACCCACCTCGTCAGAAAAGTGACACATGTTGATACTTCTGGTGGTGGTGATGTTCAATGCTGGTTCGGAGAAGTGGAAGTGGACGAGTGGTCACGATGGTTGATCTAGACAAGTTCAAAAGTGGTCCGTGTGCTTTGGCTTCGGCTAGTGACCAAACAGTAAACTGTCGTGATGGCTTATAAGCACACACTAAACTAAGTAGAGAAGACACGCTAAGCAGAACGAGGCAAACGCCTGTGAGTGAGTGTGTGCGTTCGAGGACACCAATGAGATCATGATGAATTACATGACAACTTGAGTACTACCATTGAGTTGGTGGTGCAGATGACGAGAAACCGAAATAGTCTCCACACACGGTTGCATGAGTGGCTCGCAAAGTTGCCAGCACACCGACACCAACTATAACTGTGACACACAAACTCACCTTTCCTCTTTTCTCGTGTCGTAATGATAGAGACTCTATCCAATACTTCACATTCTGCCGGGTAATGAGCACATCACTACTCCACTTTGTTACCGGCACTGGGCACACAAAGAACCATTCCCCCAAATGAGGCTCAACTCGATAAAAAGAAAGCAGCACATGTATTCACGGTGTGTTTGTGTCAAAACCAAAGACACGGTGATGAAGTGAACCGTGTTCACATGGTCTCAGCTCGCTCTGATGTGATAAGGCATTGAGTAGCTCATCACTGATTACTCAATTAGGAATTACAGATTTGCATTACAACCTCCGGTTACTAGCAAAAGTGGCCACCACCACCACAACAGCATCTTATAAATATATAGTGCATGTATATGTAGTGCATCAATGACTAAATACAATCATTCGCTCATTAATACGATGTCTTCTCTGTTTCTAATTTCCTTAACACCAATTCGAAATATATCAAAGTGCATTACACCACCAGACAAGAAGACACTTTCTACTTATAGCAACACACACACACACACGCGAGAACCATTAGCATCTGCTGGTTGCACTCCGCAAAGGCATTTATGTATGAATTTAGGCACATAAAGGCACCCATCTAATAGTACTTCTATTTGGAGTGCATTGTGCACACATTCGAGTGACACACACACACACACACACACACACACACACACACACACACACACACACACACACACACACACACACACACACACACACACACACACACACACACACACACACACACACACACACACACACACACACACACACACACACACACACACACACACACACACACACACACACACACACACACACACACACACACACACACACACACACACACACACACACACACACACACACACACACACACACACACACACACACACACACACACACACACACACACACACACACACACGACAAATGAAGCCGTGTTCGGTGTCGAGTGCAATGGGTGCAACCTGTGCAATGTGTACAATGCAGCAACAGTGGTCAAGTACGGTAAATGACACTTTGGATACTCGTGTGCATGTCCCACAGCACTGTCCACAATGTTGAGTGACAAGTCAGTCATTCCATCATTAGTAAGCGAACAACACAACACGCACACACGCAACAACACCATCAGTCTCTCAACCCGTACAGTAGAGCAGTACACATTATAGTTGACTATCGTCCGCTCCCACATGCACCCCAAACAGCACACTTCATGTACAGTTCAGTTAAGATGACCACTCGTGTATCACATCATATATATCGATTCGAATCCATATCGACAGGCACCGAACAGTTGAAGGCCTAGACCCAGCGCGTTCTGTGTTGTACAGCAACAGTAGTCACCGTGTTGTCACCACAACAGACACCGACACCAACACTACAGATACACAGCACTGCACATACAGACGCACTCGATTTAGTCACACAACCAGAAGAAATCACTAAAGGCAGACATTAGTGTGGTCGAGGATAATGGAACTAGAGGAGAGCACATAAGTGAGTGTCATCGCCTAAATGGCATTGTCGATAATACTTTGAATTAAACTGGGAACTAGGAAACGAGTTAGAAGAGGCAACTTAGTGAAGAGCACTCACTACTCGGTCACTGGTCTGCACCTACAAGAGGCACAAATTTACAAACACTAAGTGATTTAGAGTGCAAATGTCATCGCGCGATATACATTGGCTGGTCAGGGTGATGTTGGTGATGGTGGTGGTGACCATTTTCCACGTTCGTTTAGTGGTGACCACTGCAATAGACCAAACGCCCGAACACAAAGTTGATCAATCACGTCAGCAGTGACTGGAGATTCCATCACGATCATCAAATAGAGCAGTGGCCTCGGTTACGGTTGGTCCACTCATTGGTGCCGCCTATGCCAATGTTGTTCGTGTTTTGATCATACACGAGTTCGATTATACTTTAGCGTAAAGAGTGAAATAATCGTAATCCAACTCACTTTTGAAAGTAGAGTACAGTTTATTACTAAGGTCTCAATGACATTGAACATGAAAGTAGTTGAGTATCAAAGTGTGTAATAAAAGCCAAGGTGATATTGTAAAAAGGCGTTGATACAGATAAAGATGAGAGAAATAGGTCAATTGAGATAATAATGTGAATGAGCTTTGTAAGTGTGCGTGTTAAATAATAAAAGCAATTAAGTAAAAGAAAGTCCAGAACACTCAGTAGGAGGATTCAAGCTTGGATACGACTGGTTCCTTCAAGTGGAGAACCACTCCATCGAATGAGATGACCGGTTCCTGTGTAGACAGGTGATGCTCGATCAAATCGACGATCGACTCGAAGATGGTGCCATCGTACTTGCGAACCAGACCGTCCTTGTCCACCAGTAGAATGTGGTGAAGATCACCATTTGCCATACCCGACAGCACAAATTGTCCTCGTTTGGCCTGGGAAGCTCGCACCAGAAATTCTCCGTCTTGTATCACCAACAAGGACGTACCGAATCGAGAGAGAGGTCCGTGGAACCAGGGCTGCTGCTCCAGTTCAATCTTGGGTGCGTTGTCCGCCAGTGGAGTGGTCAGGTTACTGTAAGCAACAGAACGAGTCATATGACGAATTGGTGAAACAGCCGAGTCATTGGTATCGGTGGACGATGAAGCACTGGTAGAGACATCCGATAGAGTCAGACTAGCTTGGCTGACTAACGATTCCAAATCCACCTGTTCGTGTGTGATCTCTGCCGATACATCGAACGTAGCCGAACCATCGTTGTAAACAAAAGATGCATCAGTAGTCGAGCAATTCGATGTAGAGTGCTGAGTAGAGCTCGGCATGCTAATGTTGGACCTGTCTTCACTTGTGTCCACAGTACTCGAGTTTGCCGATGTGCTCTCTTGCTGAGAGCGTTGGGCCTGTTGATAGCGCAAGTGGAATGCCTGGCCCATTGTGGTGGTGATGCATCGAGCCCGCTCAGGTGTGCCACAGTCGAGCACCAGGCAAAATCGTTCCTGCACAGGTTCCTTCACCACGAGGGCTGCATATCTCGCCTGGTCTTCGTCACTGAACGTAAATGAAATGTTCGCCATGGAGTGTTGACGAACAACTTTTGCAGACGTGGCCAAAGCAAAGGTGATTTGGTCCAGCTTGATGGACACGATCAAGTCCACGCCCGAGTGTTCATCTAGACCAACGGGACCGTCACACAGCTTGCGAACAGCGCTTGGCACTTGACTGACCGGTGGCATGTTGCTGGCTTGATGACTGACTTGGGCGATACAGTGCTGTGCCACCAGGCATCGAGTGGGGAAATCGAGCTCTTTCATAGAGCACTTGATTGGAACTGTACCGGCGAATCGGACAAAATAGGTGACACCAGTTCGGGTAGAGAAAGCTGAAGCATGGTGAAGCCACATCTTGAATCGGGCAAAACGGCTAAGTACGAAGAAAAGAGGGAGAGAGGGCGATCGAGCGAGAAGAGAAGACAAGACTTGATGAGAGAGGTGGTCTCGAGCACACAACGACAACTACTGAACTGAAGTGATGTGACGAACAGAAAGTATATAAAGTACAGTGCGAGGCAAACTAAACTCGACTCATCGGTCATGGAGGGTGACGAACAGACTGTGAGTACTCAGCGGTGGTTGCTCTACAAACTGAGCACACACGGGCGCACACCCTCGGGCGCACACACGTCCTAATTACGAGTTCGACTAGTGACAGTTAGTACTGATTAGGGTTAAGTTTCATTCTCAAGCACTGAGCGGCGCCACTGTCTCTACTCATCATCAGGGCAAGAAAAGTGATGTAGTTTATCGGTTCCAGCAACAGGCCAGGGATAGTATTCAATTGCAGGACAATGGGCATTAGCTCAACTACATTGCAACTAGATTTGCAACTGCATTCACTCGATCGGCCCGTCACTGATCATGCCGCTCTTGGCTCGTTGCCGCTGTGAGTGCGAATAAAGTCGGCTATAGAGCCTATTACTCGTGTGTGCTCGTGTGTGCTCGTGTGTGCTCGGTGTGTAGTGCACGTTACAATGATTACAGAGTTCGACACCATTGATGCCATGAGCGGGCAAGCCCAAATGACCAGGTAGAGAGTGTGCACAGTTGGAACCAACTTTGGTCATTTCTAGTGTACATACCAACATTGTGTGATACATGTTACTCTACTGTTTGACCTCTTGCTTACTACGGCTCATCCGTTATTGGTGGTATTTCATTACGCCTGATGCTGAACCTATTGCACCCGCGCCCCACACTGCTTGCTGAAAGCATCTATAATTGGGTGATAATGTTAAATATGTTGTAACTCAAAATGTGGTAAGGTGCATGTTAGTGTTTGGTCATCACCACCACCACCATTATTGAGGTGTGGACAAGGTGGCGAGACAAACATCGATCGAGCCTTGCAAATGACAGTGAGGTGACTTTTGTGGGCAAAGTGGGGAGATGCACGGCGCACTGGCCACCACCACGAAGTTGGCACACCGATTGAGTGGCAGATGTTGTCGAAGTGTCAAGGTTCATAAACAGAAAGGGTATACTTCTAAAGGCAATGTAACCGAAGGGCTCAAGTGAGTACAAAGTGGAAAAGTGCAACGGGCATTGACCACCACCACCACCACCACCAAGAATGCGTACAAGTTTAGAGGGGAAATTTGAGTGAGGTTCCCAAAGTAATGTTTGATAAAGCAGGATCCAACAGTTATGTACTCGAATGACACAAGTAGTGAACATGGTGGTAATGTGCACCACGGTTGGCCCATCACCAACAAAAATGCACATTGACCGAGAGTGCCGAGGCTCGTGACAGAATGCAATCCAACGGCAATGCAC